>VXBX01000227.1:457663-505877 GCA_013400415.1 Scytalopus superciliaris | reverse complement strand
CCCAAAACAACCCAGTATAAACTCAATCCACTGATCTTACCACACCACAGGCACTCACATGCAGTGTTGCTTTATGAGCAGTGAGCATTTCCCTGCCATCAGCAAGAAATGCACCTCTTTTCTCCCTTCCCTTTAAAACACAGCCATTCTCCTCCTCCTCCTTCTTTGGTTATCCTTTATCCTAGCCCTTGTCCTTGGCAGGATGCAGAGAGCATCCTGGCCTGGGTAGCTCCCATAAATTCTTCAAATTTGGGCTGACATTATATCTGTGGTTATTAAAGAGTGTTAATAAACCTTATCAACCAAGAGTGAATGCAAAAGGAATAAGGGAAGGATTTCCCTAGGACTGAAAGTGCAAGAAATTCATAACTTACTTAATACCTGTTACAATAAGAAATAACCATGAAGAATCTATTTTAAAATCCTTTTGACTCTTTCTGTAAGGAAAAAAAAGAAGAAATAAGAAATGATAGGACCCCAGGGAATGGCCTGAAGTTGTGCCAGGGGAGGTTTAGGTTGGATATTAGAAAGAGTTTCTTCCCCCAGAGGGTGGTGGGCACTGAACAGGCTCCCCAGGGCAGTGGGCACAGCACCAAGGCTGCCAGAGCTCCGGGAGCATTTGGATGATCCTCTCAGGGACATGGTTTGACTTTTAGGGACGGTCCTGTGCAGGGCTAAGGGTTGGATCCTTGTGAGTCCCTTCCAACTCAGCGTGTTCTGTGAAGAGAAGAGACACTGGAGGTCTCAGCCATTCCCCAGAGATGACCCTGCAGGGCTCCAGAACTGCAACTCCTCGACCCAGGTACTTTTAAACAGCTGTCCAACCACCTCCTTCTCTTCCATCTCCTGTCCATAACATAATTCCAGGCTTCTCAGGCTTTGGGATGCCTGTGCCTGCTCTCAGATGAGGATGTTTCCCCCACGTGTCCCGTGTAATGCCTCCCAAACGTGCCCACGGGCTCCCTTCAGCCTCCCCGCCTGCAGCGACAGCCTCTGACACGCCCGTGAAATGACTGATGAGTCGGCACGTTGTTTTTGAGCAGCTCACGTGCCTCCCCTGCACGCAGGATGACAGACCTTGGGAACCTGGGCATTAATCTGGAGATTTATAGTCGAATCTGTCACGGTTGGGGAAGCTTTCCCCCACCACCACCACCCCCAAGAACTCTGCCTGAAGGTCGCTTTCCCCGGGCAATAAGCTCAAAGAAACTTTCTCAGCCACCTTGGCCCCCAGCAAAGGGCACACGGGAGAGCAGGGGAGGGGGACAGCCACCACATAACCTGCCCAGTGTCAAGCTGCCCAGGCAGTCCCACAGATCCCATCTGCTCAGTGGGAAAGCTCTGCCTGCAGCCTCTCACTAGGGAGGAAACCCCTTGCTGGTTTGGGAGCCCCCCACCCCAAATGCCACATCCTCAATATACTGGGTAAAGATACACAGACACAGCCAAAGCCCACTGTCCCACCCAGCACACCAAGTACCCCCTGTGCATGCACAGCAAAGGTGAGAGGTTTGAAAAACCATATCCACTCCTTCCAGCCCTTCCTGTTCAAGGATCCATTGCCACAAGAGGTTTGATGCATGAGGCTACATCTCCCTGTGCACAAATACCATCAAGGAGTTCATGGATGCTGCTGTTTGCTTGTATTTCCCTATCAGCATCACACTATCAGTTCTGTACCATGACTGGTACTGCAGCTCCAACAGGTGCCATCAAAATCAGAGGAAAACCTGGGAAACACAACTTCACCCAGCACCTTTACAAAACCCCACGGATTTGCCATCCAAAGACAGCACAGTCACACTGTAACTGCTTTAGGATGGGATTTTCCCCCCTAAGGTTACCCAGATGTGCCTCTGGTGTTGAAACCATACCAGCAAACTGTGTCCATTTTGCTCAAAACATGGTCAATCAGTGGAGCAGGTGCCCCAGCAACTGATGACAGGCATGGGAGGAGCTGGTGAAGAACAAGAAGCCCAGACACTTGTGGGTGCAGCAAGTCTTGCAGCAGATAGAGGCAAAGCACCTTCCAGGACCTGCCACGGGCTGGGTGGCAATTTCACAGATCAACAGCTCAAAAAAACCCCAAAAACAAACAAAGAAATAAACCAGCCCAAGCCAGGACTAGCTGGGCAGCTGGATATAGACCAGCAAAAAAAAAAAAACCAACAAAAAAACCAACTCAGTGACTTGCCAAAGGCAAAGTCCAAAATTCATATGGACCAGAGCCAGGATGATAAGCATTTCCCACCTGAACCTCACAGGATGCTCTGGGTGAGATGGTTTCCAAGAGAGGCTCTTCCCTACACATCCCTTCCCTCTGAGAGTTCCTCAGGACATACCTAAAAGCCAAACCCTTTTCTCAAAGGCTCAGACACCCCAAACAGGAGGGTGTCTGTTAGGAAAGATGCCTTGGACAGGGCAGCAGCTCTTCTGCTCTCCCACAATGCGTGCTAGGCTGATGGTGCACGTGCTGATCGCTGCTTTGCCAGCAGAACACATCAATTCCAACAAGGGAGACTCCTGAGGTTTATAGTCAGGGCAACATGAATAAAACCAATGAATCATTTATTCAGTCAATTTTAGCCATCCCTAACAATGAGCTGTCTGACAAGCAGACCACAAATTTCTCTAGCGTATTTTTATTTAAAGCAATAATCCCTGTGGATAATTCTTGGACTCCAGCTTGTTTAGAAAGCACAGACTATAAAGATGTTTCAGAGGGATAACAATGGTTGCTGTACCCTTTCTTCCCTTGCCTGAGCCGTCAGATCAACTTTACAGGCCAGACAGGGATAATTCCAAATGAGAAATGTGCTTTCTGTTAGTAATGTTGGCAACATCTATAGAATACTCCTGCCTGCAACCTGTGAGGGAGAACAACCTGCACAGCTCCAAGGTACCTGCTTACAAAAATTCATTCCACAAACATTTGCAACACTTGTCATGAAATCAAAGACCCACAGCAATGATCCATCAGAGAGAGAGAGAGACTCCCTTCGTGAGTCAGGAGACTGTGTGAGTGGTGACAGACTAACTGCTTCATCATTTGGTGCTCAGGGTGCTTTCCAGGCTGGCTTGTGTGGATAAAAGGTATGGAAGAGAACAGGGATAAAGGAATGGAAGAGAACAGGGATAAAAGGTATGAGAGGAAACAGGGATAAAAGGTATGAGAGGAAACAGGGATAAAAGGTATATTAAAGGCTTTTGAAATTAATTTAAGAGTTTCAAGAGCAAACCTGCACTAGCAAAACTTCCCCTTCAGGACAACAAGTATCCTTTTCTTTCCCAAAATTTCCCTTTGCACATCCTTCCAAGCTCTTTTTTCTCCCTCACTGCTCCGGGCTGAGCTCCAGCAGCTCTCCCAAGAAGCCACTGAGTCTCCTGCCCACCTTCCCCTTGGCACCAGCTCACACTGCCAGCTGGGCCGTGTCAGGATGCTGACTCCTCTCTGCCTCACCTGATCAGTCACTCTCCTGCTCGTCCCTTTGAGGCTGGAGCAGCCAACACCTGCTCCTTCCCAAAGCATTCCCACAGCCCAAGGAAGGCAGGGGGGATCCCTCACACACATCCCCATCCCCATCCCACAGACAGAAGTCACCCAGGTGACAAACACATGCTGGGCCAAGAGAGAAGGGGGGAGCAGAGAGGAGGCAGATTTGCAGGCTCTGATCCCGGGTGCCTGGCCCCCTCCTCTCCCTCGTTATGGATGAGGTAAATTAGCTGTGACACTCATTAGCTGCAGCTCCTAATTAGTGAAAATTAATATTGGTTTTGATAGAAGTGTTGGCTGAAGCTCTCCCAGGCACAGGCATTATTGACCTTGTTATCCCATTTAATAGCAAGTTACATCACAGAAACTACTTTTTGTGGAGCTGACAGACTGCAGCCACCTCCCACTGTCCACAGCTCCCTTCCCCTTCCCTACTGCTCCAGGACACAGCCCCAGTCTCTCCCAAAGCACCCTCAGCCCCTTGGGCACTTACACCCAGTCCTGGCAGCATCCCAAGCCCCATCTCCAGCAGCATCTCAAGTCCTCTCATTCCCAGCTACATTCCAAGTCTCCCCAGCCATTTCCCATCATCAGCCCTTTTTCCACTGTAAGGCACCAACATTTTGGATAATTTTCTCTCTTTTGGTTTAGATAATCTTTTAGATAATCCCTACCCACCCTGTCCCATTCCATTACCCCTCCCACTGACCCAAGTAAGTCCAGACTCACCGGAGGAGTTGCTTGCTACCACCTCTACTCACAGTTCAAAAGAAGAAGTGAAGAGGAGCAGGTGCAATGCAATGGCAATTACCCTTTAATAAGGACAGAAACAGGAGCAGCATTCCCTGACCTCAGAGATCCCTGCCCTCAGAGCATGGGAATCCAAAGGTGGCAAAGTAACAGACACCACTAAGCAAAAAGAAAACATTTGCTACCACAGTGATGCATAAAAACCCACCACACTCTATTATTCACACATTAATAACAATAAAGATGTCAAACTGCCAGATAAGACGTTAATCTCATTCAGAGCACAATTAAGGATGCCATTATCCAACCACCTGGGGCCACTTCCACTTGCACAAGGCAGTGGGTTTCATGGATAACAGGGATGAGCCCACACATGGGGAAGCAAGTCCCCCAGCCACCCCTTCTCACCACCCCACAGCACCCTCCAAGCCAGGCCACCCAAATATTGATGTTGCATCTTGTTCAAAAGAGCCTGCATGCAGATCCCATAATAGGAAAGCTGCTTTTAGGGAGCATTCCTTCATTTCTGGGCTCAACAGCCCAGTGTAAATTGTCCCTCTGCTCGCTTGGATGACACCACTGGATACAGGATACACAAAGGGCAAACCCAAACCATCTGCAATATTGCTGGTCCCCAGGATGTGCTTAAATTTCTGGGGGGTGAAGAGGGGAAATACCACCACTGGAAAATAGCTCCTCCAACAGATTCCAGTTGATTTTACAGCAAAACACCCACCAAGCACAGCAATTTTGGCTTTCAATAGGAACTAACCAGCTCTCTGTGAACCCTTGAGACTTTTCTCCCACTCTGCTGCTGCTATTTAGGAAGCTGAGGGCAGAAAAGCCAGGCACTCACTGCTGAGTGCAAAACCACAACCAGCAAAATCTGTCCCTCGTGGAAAAGGCAGTGGAAGCAGAGAAAGTTTTGATGAAAGAAAGCCTCACTTGGTGTTCATAATGAAGCTATCTCAGGCTGTGTCAGGCCCAGCACTGCCCTGCACTGCCTGAAAGATCAGTATTTTTAATTTAGCCATTAAGGGTGAGGTTAAAAAAATAGTCAAGGGCTGAAAGCAGGAAATTATCCTCCAGGATATTAACTGCATTCAAACCTCTGCTACACATGTCCCATACAAGCCCCTCACAGGGTTTCTTTCTGCACAGCATAAGGTTTGAGGCTCCATGCCATGGGATGGAGGTAAGACCCAGCAGAAGCAAGGCAGGAGACAGAGACCAGACCCCTCATCCCCCCACCAGCAGGATCCCAAAGTGCTGCTCCCCAAGAACCAGAGGTGCTGCACCAAGGGCCACAATAAAGCAAATGTTAAAAGAAAATGGAAACAGGAAATCCCACAGGCAGCTATTGAATCATTCACTCCAGCAACTCCCACAGCCAACAGTGCATTTCTGAGTGAAACTGAAAGAACACAGTTTGTTTTTTGTATTTTTTAACAACAAAGGAGAAAGGAAATCAGGAAGTTGCATTATAAATGCTCTCCCTCCACACCTTGCTAGCTTGCTCTGCAACAGGACCAGAGAATGCTGTCTCTTCTTCCCCAAGGTGTGAAACAAGCAGCATGCAAAGCAAAATAAAACAAAGACACCTCCAGCTTACAACTTGGAATGTGAAATCAAGCTCCTGATTTAGAATCCAGCGAGGCAGCAGCCTCCTCTCTCTCCTAAAAGACACTTTTTCTACCTACATCTGCCAAAAACTAGCTGCAGAGCATCCCAGCACCAGCGAGGCTCACTCTGCTGCCAGCATTGCATAAACCTTGGAGGATCCTGCCAAGTTTTACAGCTCTGTGAGATCACCCTGTTGCAGCACGATGATATCAGCTTGAAATTTTTCTTCCCCTTGCCCTCTCCAATGTAGAGCCTTAATTTATGACTATTCCCCCCACCCTGCTGGAGTACAAAGTACAGGGACAATGGCTTCTGGCTGCTGCTCTCTGCAAGCTGTACCTGAGGGGACTGCAGACAGCATCCCTGGGACTGCCACAATTTTTCCAAGACAAAGAACAACTTGCAAATCCAGGGAGATGGGGTTTTTTCTCTCCACCCTTTATGTGCCTAGAAAAGCTGCTTCAGGGCCTGTGTGAGAGATGTAGAGACAGGATGCTGCTTCCTGTGTGGTCCCTTCACCTCTTGCCTTACCACCCCACTCCACCCAGTCGTACATCAGTGCTCCTCTGTGCAGGAACGTTGTTTTATCTGGCAGAATGTGTTTAATTTGATGCTGCTGTCGTGTGGGAAAAGGTGCGTTTCCAAAGCCAAGGTTTTCCGCAGTGCCATTACTTATTTTACAGTCTTCTGCCATATCTTATTTCTTCCCCTCTATTTCCCAAAATCATTAGTAACAACCATCAATCTCTGCCTGGGAGGATGCTCCTCGCTTCTCCCCATACCCCAAATTGTTAATCTCCCTTGGACTTTCAAGATTTTAAAATCTTTCCCCCCTGTTATTTTCAAATTAACTGCTTGAAACCGAAACAGCGGAGCAAGAACCGCCACAGCATCACCACTTATGAGAGGATATTACGTTCCATAATACCAGCTCTCACCTCAAAGCTAATAATCAATTAGAAAGGAAAAAGAAAGAGGTTTCTCCATATTCAGGCACCGAATCACCCTCGTAATTGCGCACAGGCAGCGAGACAACCTCTGTGATACAATCCCAGAGCCTCGACGGAGCAGGCACCTGACAAACCCATGCAGATGAATGGAATAAAATTGAGTTACTAACCATTAAATGTCAAGTGTTTGAAATCTTTCCCCCTCGCGTACCGAGCAATATTAATAAATCTTTAAGAGATGGAGCGCACGGAGCTTATTCACTGCTCTGACCACCCTGCAAATGGAACAGATGTTTGCATTGAGTTGTCCAACAACACCGTCTCCGGCTTTTATTTCCCCCCCACCCTCTCCCTGAGTGGTTAATTCAAAAGCCATCAATGTACCGGAGCAGTTTGACAGGAGGAACCAATTTATTAACTCTCCCTGCCAATCAAGCACATTAAGCCACTCAAAGGCAGAAAAGGTGCATTGGCACACACAGTGAATCGGTTTAAAAGCCGGGAGATGGGGAGGGGATGGATCCCTGTGACAACACTGAGGTGACTCACGGTCCCCAAAACACGGGGAATGTGACAAAACAAGATTCCCAAGAGGTGACCCTGTCACCCACACAACCAGCACGGGGACATCTCCCACCATCCTGGCCCCAAGCAGAGGATGCTCCCTGGGATAACGGCAGGTTTCACACTGAGGTGTTGGAGTTGGATTCCACAATCCCAGTGCCACGGCATCCATATGCATTTCCACAAGGGTTCTCTTCTACCTGCTAATTTCCATACTGGAATGTGGCAGTTTTCCCTAATGGGGACTCGCTAAGTAAATTTTCACATTTTATTTGCTCAGATGATTTTTGAAGCAGGTGAAAAGAAGCTTTTTTTGGTTGTTGTTGTGTTTGGGGGTTTTTGGCATTGTCTTGTTTTACACCAGGTGGCAAAAACCACCAACTGGTGGTGGTGATGAATGGTCTGAATTTTTACTACTTAAAGACCAGGATTTCCACAGCGACCAATTTGGATAAACTTTATCTAAAAGGTTAGTTTTTACAAACCTGAGAATTGTGTAAAAAAAGCCACTAAGGGTATCACAGAGTCATGGAACGGTTTGGGTTGAAAGGGAGCTTGCAGACCATATGTTCCAACTCCCCTGCCATGGGTTGGGACAACTTTCACTAGCCCAGGTTGCTCCAAGCCCCATACAGCCTGGCTTTGGACACTCCCAGGGCTGGGGCAGCCTCAGCTTCTCTGCCCAACCTGTGCCAGGGTCTCTCCACCCTTACAGGGAAAGAATTTCTCCCCAATATCCCACCTAATCCTTCCCTCTAGCAGGGGGAAGACATTCCCCTTTGTCCTGTCCCTACAGGCCCTTGTCCAAAGTCCCTCTCCAGCTCTCTTGGGGCCCCCTTTGGGCACTGAAAGTTGCTCTAAGGACTCCTTGGAGCCTTCTCTTCTCCAGGCTGGAGACCCCCATCTCTCCCAGCCTGTCTCCAGAGCAGAGGGGTTCTATCCCTCTCACCATCTCACCTGGCTGCCTCAGGGAGCTGCCTGTGTGTGACTCCACAGCATTTCATGGATAAACTGTGAGCTGTTCAAGCAGTTGGATGCCAGCCCATCTCCAAACCCTCCAGCCCAGCAGCCGTCACTCAACACACCTGCCACCTCACACAGCCCCGGGCTGGGTGGCAAAGCATGTCGAGCGCAGAGTGTGATGTGTGATGCTCCACGGCTTCCTCCCAGCCTGGCACAAACTCCTCCTGAGCGCTGGGTGAGGCACAGGAACGGCCCTGCCTCCTCTCACATCCCCCTTGCTCTGCTCCTCAGTGGAAGAAATCAGCCACAGGGTGGTGGAGCAGATCCAGATTGCAGAGATCTCAGATGAACACGCTGTGTGCAAACATAGAGGCAGGGGGTGACGGGGTGTTGGGGAGGGGTTTCTTTCTTTTTTAAGCTCACACAACCCAAATGTATCAAGTTTCTGATCTGGTAAAGGCATAAGCATGTTTATCACTATGTATCATAACCAGAGGGTTTTTTTTTTAAATGAGAGCTCATTGATAGACTTAAACTGAAGTCACAGCTCACCTTCTCCACCAAAAATAAAAATTACGAGTGTATGCAAATGCAACTCTTTCCCTACAGTACAGGGAAATACTCTTGGCTCATAATGCATTCCCTTAAAACACAAATACCTTCACAAAGATATATATATATATATATATGAAGTCTTCTAACTTGAATAAATACACACCTATCCATATGTATATACTTTTATGCCTATCCTGTGTATTTTGCTTTCCTATGCTTGACTCACTTGTTATCCCTGCTCTACACCAGGTTTGTCACCTGTGCTAATGCCTCCAATCAGCCAGGAAAAAAGCATAATTTAATTGAGGTACGACAGTATCAGGATCCAAGCCTGGGCATTCCAGAGTAACAAGGAACGGGGCACAGCCAGCAAGAAGCCAGCCTCCAAGTGCAGCTCCTACAGACAACACTGTGCAGATAATTAGTGCTGCCAAAGTCATCCCAGACATAAAAAACATCACCCCAGACCTCATTACCAAACTCACACATCTTCCTCCGTGTCTTTGGAAGGAGCTCAGACCCTGTGCAAGGGCTCAGAAGGTGGCGAGATCAAACCTTCAGCTGGTTTGATGAGGCAGTTGCCAGAAGGAAGGTTACCCTGGCATGTTAATGAATCCATATTGCAAATACACTTGCTTCCTTCTCCCTCTCTCTCTTCCCCTTCTTAAACATAAGCATTAATGTTATTGCCTATTAGCAAAGCAGATATGAAAGTTTAAGTGATTGATGAAGTGATTAATTTAATGATGCAGGGTTAAGGGTTTGGGTGGGAGTGGGGTCTTTTTTTTTTTCCTTGAGCTTCCTGATGTTGGGAATAACTAATTTTCTACCCTTAAGTTTTCATTAAGGGTGCTGTACTTTCTGCAGCTCAACAAGTAATTTCATCAATGGGCCTTCTAACAACAAATGACGCAAAAAAGGGCTTGAGTTCAGAAAGCTGAGATGCCCTTCCTTAAGTTCTCCTCAAATATTGCTGTTCCTTAAGGTCGTTGCCACACTTAGGGAACAAGGCTGCAGAGCACTGGAGAACCCTGAAAATTCAGTTTTAATCAGTAAACAGCCACTGGGGGATAACATCCCTTTGCACAAACACTGAAGACGAAGGTGAGGTGGCCACGGCCTCCCCTTCTGAAGGGAAATCTCAGCCATGCCTGGAATAAAGGCAGGTTTCCTATTCAAAAATATGCAACCTCACTCGCAGCCAGAGACTGGCATATTCCTCTGGAATTATCCTTCATAAAAGGCCAAATCAGTTCTGCTGGCTGCACAGAGACACTCACCCCACAGGGGTGATGGACATAGACCTGTTGCACTGTCAGCTCACCCAGCAGGAAAACCAGGGGCTTTAAGGGTCTCCCGGTGCTCACCAACTCACCTTCCTTCTGTCAGACAAGCAACAAGAACAGCTTTGTGGCATGTGAACTCATTGCTCCTTTGTCAGTGCTAACACAGTGGGCACTGGGACAATGTGTGGTGTGCTCCCCCCAACCAATTTCCACTCTGCACTTGCCCATTTTTGCTCTGCATTTGCCCTCCCAGCTGGGGATTGTTTATGTGCACCACAGTGCCTTCATCATCAGCTAAAGCTGATCTGAGGCAACACCACAGCAAAGGGATGGACAATCTTCCCTTGCCCTCCTCATAGTTTGGGCTGAAAGATCATCCAGTTCCAACCCTGCTGCCATGGGCAGGGACACCTTCCACTAGCCCAGGTTGCTCCAAGCCCTGTCCAGCCTGGCCTTGGACACTTCCAGGGATGGGGCAGCCACAGCTTGTCTGGGCAACCCATGCCAGGGCCTCACTACCCCCGGGTAAATATCCCATCTAACCCTGTCCTCTGCCAGCTTTAAGCCATTCCCCCTTGTCCTGTCCCTCAAGGCCCTTGTCCCCAGTCCCTCTCCAGCTCTCTTAGAGCTCCTTTAGGCATCTGAGGTCTCCCCAGAGGCTCTTCTTCAGGCTGAACACCCCCATCTCTCCCAGCCTGTCTCCAGAGTAGAGCAGCTCCAGCCATCGGAGCATCTTCGTGTAATCCTTTAGACTTGTCCTTGCTGTGCTGGGGACTCCAGAGCTGGAGGCAACACTGCACATGGGGTCTCACCTGGGGGGGCAGAGGGGCAGAATCCCCTCCTCCCTGCTGCCCACGCTGTGGGATCAGCCCAGCATACCAGGAGTGCCAGCACAGACAGCCAGGGCATGTCCTGCTCTCACCCACCAGCATGCCCAAGTCCTTCTCCTTGCACCATCTTGACTCTTAAAACTTTCAAGTTCACCTCATCTTGTAATCCCACCATCATCTATGCCTGAATGCTGGTCTGGTTGAAAAACAGCTTTGCAGACTAGAAGAAAAGCCCTCAAAAAACCAGTAGATCTAAACATGTAGCATTGGTGTTGCTGGGGTGAGGAAAGCTCTCCTGGCTTTGAGTTCTTTCCTTCATCTCACTTGCACATTCCCACCTCACCTTCCTGACAGGCCATTAGCTTTTCTGTGGAGCATTTTCAGAGCTGTTCCAGCAGAGTAACACACAAATACAGGGATAGTTTTCCCACTAGCAGCTCAATGGAGCCCTGGCTGTGGGGAGGGCAGTGACACCTGGCTGGAGGTTTAATCCACAGACATCAACCTTAGATGGAGCACCTGCCAAGGGAAGGCAGAGGATGTCTTTAGTTAGACCAAGCACAGGCACAGAGGCCCCCATTCCAAAGATTCAGCCATGGGAAGGGAGCTCCCAGCAGCACTGGTGTGAAGAGGGCACAGCCACCACTTCAACACACATTTCTTACAGGCAAGGAGGCTTTTCCAAGCTCTCAATACCAGTACTGCAACATTTTACAAAAGCACCTTCCAGCTTGCCAAATTTTGCCAAAAGCCAGCCTAGCTTGTATTGCCCTGTCCTATGTTCCAGATGTTCCCTGTGCTGCTTTGCTACTGGAGATTTAACCCCAAGCTTTAAAGCCATCCTCTGAGCCTCACCTTCTTGCTACCCAATTAGCACCTCATTAACAATATGCCCAGGGTACCTTCTGGTCCTGCCACTGTGACTTTCAACGTCCTGGTAACCTGACATTAATTTTTTACTTTTTAGCTTTAGTATCTAATTCTGAGCAAGCAGGACATAAGAGCAGGTCTATCCCCCTCTCCAGAAACAGAAGCACACCCCTGCAAGCAAAAGGGGAGGCCACGAAACACCACAAGGAAAATGGTCCCATGGTTGTGCCAGGCTCAGATAACCACAGTCCTCCATCCAAAGCTGTCCCCAACAGATGGCCCCCAAGCTTCATGTATGGATATCTGAGCTCTGAAACAAATTAATCAGTCCAGAAGGATGCAAAAGACCATAGAGCCAGCATTATTTTCCCCCCTTTTCCTTCCCAGGATACATTAGGCAAGTGCCATGGAGGAGCCCAGACGCCTACAGCTGTGGGATCAAGCAGGTTTAGCCCGTCCTCAATCCCACATAGATAACCATATCTTCAGCAGCAGCTTGACTGGCTGGGCACCCCCAGGGACCTTCCCTGGGTGCCAAAGCTTCTGGCTGTCCAGGACCAGAGCACTGCAGCAAAAGGCTGTGTTGGAAGAGATGACTGCTTTGGAAAGGACAGATACAGCAAGTGGAAGGATGGCAGCCTTCCCTGCCTGGAGAAGAAAAGCCTCGTCCTAGCCTAGGATGGAGAAACAAGTCAAGTCATCCACAAATATCAGAAGGATGTGCTGCCTCAGATCCATGTGAAGAGTCACCAGCGAGCACCCTGCCTGCTAAATACCATGTTCCTCTTTAGTTTTCCTGTGAAACAACTCTCTATCCCAGCAGGCACGAGGTGTCACCACCAGCCAACAAAGCACACTTAGATCTCAGTGCTACCATTACCCCTGGCTCCTCTTATGCTGCAACAACCTTGGGTGAACACTGAGAGCCACAATTTGTTGGGAAAAACCAGGACACAGCTCTATGGGAAACATCCTCTATGGCCCACTTTGAAGTAGCTCTTAAAAAGAGCAGGGTTCAGCTCTGCCCTTCCAAATCTAGTGGAGAAATATTCATAGTCACGGTGTTTGCCAGCTCAGCAAAAGCTGCACGTAACAAAAAGGGGGCAGAAGTGACCCCTGAAATTCCCTGTCAGCCATCCATCCGCCTTGCTCTCCGAGCATGAGACACCCAGGGGAAGGGGAGCATGGCCTGTGCCTCCTGGGAGAGGCACAGAGCTGAAGGGAAGGAAAAGGGGTTTCTGAGCAGCAAGCACAGCCCCGGTCACTGGACATTGTGCTGAGCCAGCACCGCTCAGGGCTGTTGCTCTCAGCAGCCCTGACTGTGGCACTTACTGAGTTCAGGGTTCTCCTTGGCCCTGCACTGCCACGGGTTAACATGTGGGAGGAGATGCTGAGGCAGCCAACTTTGGGGGACCTGGGGCTGGGCATCCCACCAGTCACTGGGGGCATCCCAGAGAGCCGGTGAGGCTGAGAGACTCAGCTGTGCACTCTCCTGCCCAGGAATAACTCAGGGAATCTAACAGCAGCCTTGGAGAAGTCCCTGTAGAGCCCAGCCCTGCCAGCTGTCCCAGTGCTGTCAGCAGATTCACCAGCATCTTTTCACACTCCCACTGCCCAGGGGATGCACATCCCAGTGGGTTTCCCCATGTCATCCGCTGCTCAGGCTTTACAGGGGGTACCAGTCCTTCATAGAATCACCGAATGGTTTGGGTTGGAAGGGATCTTAAAGATCACCTTGTTCCAATCCCCTGCCATAAACAGGGACACTTCCCACAAGTGCCCACAGCCCCATTCAAACTGGCCTAAGATTCAGATTTAGTTCCCCTCCTAGTTTCAAGCAAGGCATGTGTTACCAAGGTGTGATGAGCAGGAGGCGCACATTGTGCCCAGCCCACCCAGGTGACTGTGCCCCTGACATGACACGGCCCGAGAGCAAGGCCAAGTGCAGGTTATCAGCTCAAGTGCAATGGTTACAGAGTTTCCCCACTCTTTTAAGACAACATTATTCCAGTGATGCTAAAATGTTATCGCTAGGATGACGGGAAAGTGGAATTGCACTCGTCTGAATGGCCTCTTTTGTCATGCATTTTGCAAGGCATTGAGGCATGAAAGCTTTCAGAGAAACTCGGGTGAATCCAAGCTAGGTGGTTATAAGGCTAGTTACAGACCTGACATGATGGATCATCTTCATTTTCCCATTCCTGTCCTGCTCACAGCAAATCCATTTGCTGGGCAATTAGACTCCAGTCATTACATTATGCTAAGGAGACATTCCTTTGGCAGCAGGAGGGACCCCAACCAAGAGAAGCCCAGAGTGCTGCCTGCCTATCCCCACCTGCTGACAAATCCACGGCTGCAGTGGCAGCAACACCTTTTCCCAGCTCACATCACACCTTGCCAGAGCCTTCCAGCAACTGACATCCACAGCCACCCAGCCCTCCAAAAGGTTTGGGATTAAATGAAATAAGCCTTGGAATGATTTTGCTTAAGGCAATGAGCAGCATGATAAAGGCAGACAGTCCTCTCCCTGCAAACTCTTCTTCCAAGGGCTGTTAATCCCAGCACTCCCGCTTTCCAAGTAGAACACACAGCAATACAGCTGCTGGCAGCTGGTGTGGGCTCTCTCAGGACTTCATCTTGCCCATGCCACCACAGCCCAAAAAGTCACCATCTCCCCTCCTCATCCTCCTCTCCAGGCATCTCCCCCTCTCCTGCAATTCCCTCCCCACTGCCCTTGCCTTCCTGGAGCTCACGTCTCCAATTCCCTCCGCACGTGTGTGTGTGTGTTCCCATTACTTCTGGGTGAAATAACTGACTAGAGGGTCAGTCCACCTGAAAATTGCTCTCCCCAGACCTAAATGAAACAGATGGGCATTGATGATGTTTTGGGAGAAATTAATCAGCCTGGACCGGCAGCAGCGCCAGCAGCTCCCTCGGCCCAATCTCGCCTAATGAATTCCGAGCTCTCTGTCTTAATAGCTCCTGACAAGACTAATTTACTCTTGTAAGTGATTAGAGGGGGAATGATCTCTTAATTGTTGCTTAAGATCCCTTTCGGCATGGCAGGCAGCAAGCAGGGGAGTGCTGGGTTTGGTGTGAGGGATGCTGTGGGGAGGGACACCACAGTGATGGGCACTTGAACAGACCTCCAAAAAGGAGACACCTTTTCTTCCCAAGGAAAAGGCACCACATACTGTTCTGCTACTCACACTCGGGATCTAAGAAAGGTGTTTCCAAACAATGCCTGTTTATTTCTTAAAGTTAATAAACCTTAACTCAGAAAACACCCACCCACAGCAGGATATTGTTTGTCAACACTTTGCAGGCTGACATTTCTCTCTGGTGCATGTGGAAACAGCATGTCAATATTCTTAAGAGTCAATTACATATATACCGTGTAACACAAAGTTTGAAAATAAAAATTCAACCCACAAAGTAATTCCAAGAACAATTTGACTCAAACAATATTTCAATGGAAAGCAGGGCAAGATTTTCCAACAGCCTATTTTCTGACAAAATAGAAGTTCAATCCAATTCCCATAAGGCATTTCAAGCTCAAGTACCTGGAGAGCAAGGCATTCCATAAGGAAGTGTTTCCATTAAGCTGCTCCCAACCAGCTCTCACTCCTGCTGCCTTCCCAGGACTTCTCCTGAGGATGAATCTCTGTGCAGAGCTCAGCTACCACCCAGGAGCAGTCCACCATCTATCCAAACTCACTACCAAGACTCCATGTCCTGCTTGCTTGCTCTGACACCCCCCTAAATCCCACAGCAGGGGCTGCAAATACACAACCGAGGGGACTCAAGAAGGGACAGAAGGCTCAGCTGGAAGCCCTGGTTGAGCTGAGCAGGCACTAGAGGGGACCTCTCTGGTATGTTCCAACTCTTTGTAGCCCCAGTGATGACATGGGTGCAGCAAGAGCCCTTTTTTAAGGAGGGTGCTGCTCGGGCTGCATGGCTGGAGGCAGCAGTGGATGTGAGAAGGGGCCTCCACAGCCTCCATCCCAGCCGCCCTCTGCTCCCAATCGATTCCTCCCACATTAGAAGCCAGTCACGAGCCCTGATTGAAGACCACAAGTTTAATGGACTGAGAGCCTGGAAAGGCACCAAGAGTGACCGGGTCGATTTCTGCATTTACTTAAAACCAATCCCCAGCTAAAGAAAGAAGAAAAAGCTACATCTGTCAATCAAAACAAGAGCATTCCTTCAATGCTTTTCCTTCGGGGGGGGGGTGGCAGCAGCAGACCCCCTGCCCACGAGCGCATCCCACTTACCCACAGGTGTGTCCTCGTTGATCAGCAGGTAGGTGTCGAAGAAGTAGTTAATGAAGTATGGCAGCCGATTGCACTGACCTGGGAAGAGGACAGAAGCAAGGAATTACTTCCCTGGCATGCCACACATGGGCCAGCATGGCTGGGAAAGGCTCAGGAACGCACACAGGGGACCAGACTCCTGATGGGGAAGAATAACCCTGAGGCAGGGGACAGCAGGAAGACAGAAAGCACTGTGAGGTTCCTCACAGAAGCTGGCTGGAAATTCATTTCCCTCTACAGGCCTTTCTGGTTTGGGTATTTTCCTTTGCAGTGTGGAGGCAGAGGGGAAGGAGGAAGCCGACAGCACAGGGACCAGGAACATTAATTACTGGTTTAGTACATGATTAATACCTTTGAGAGCCTTTTGCCTTGTCAGCCACCCCAGCAAGCCCCCGTGCACCTTCCCTCTCCCATCACCCCAGTCACCCTTCCCTCTAATTGCCTCCTTTCACCTTTAATAACCAGGCTCACTTCTTTCCACTCCCTTTTTATGGAGCTGCAAGCTCCGAGGCTGCCCCTGGACCGCAGGCTCATTAGGTGACAGAGTCAAGTGCAGAGCACGTAGGAGAGCGACAACTGCAGCCTGAGCCAGGCTAAGAGTCAACCAGGAAAGATCTACTGTTTGAGGGGTACAGGGAAAAAGGTGGCAGGAGAGAAACACAATGATTTTCCAAGAAGGTTTGGCTGAGCGTGCTCAGCATCCCACTTTCAGAAACAAGAGCAAGACCAAGTCTCAGCATCTCTTTTGTCTGCCCAAACTCCTAAAGGAGGGAGGTGCTCCTAAGACCTTTCAAACACAGATCCCAGGTGTGCATCCAAACAAACCTTCTCAGGGGCACACAGGCACAGGATGGGGGAGCAGCCCAAGCTACTTCAGGGCTCCCTCCATAACAAGAGACAAGGATTTTCAGCACTGCCCTCTTTCCTGAGGCACCAGGTTGGTTAAACACCTTGAGAAGTGGGAAAGCACTGGAGGCAGTGCTGTTGCAAAGGCACATTTAAATCTCAGCCTCTGCAGTTAAGTATCTGGAAAGAGAATAAGAAGGACCCTGACAAAGTGGGTTATTTTGGAGCTAACAGCATCTCTGGGGGCTTCTGAGCACACTTGTCACTGGCTGCCACTCTGGGGCCAGCAGGCTCCGAAAGGTGCAAACAAGGCTAAAACACCCCAAGCAGACCTTGGCACAGAGGACTCACTCCTGCAAACCCCTCTATTTCAAAATACATTTCTTAATATCACCAGTAAACTAAAAATAAATTGCACTTTCCAAATCCAGCTGCAGCAGGTGCTGGGAGGTTTTCAAAGCAGCCAGCACACAGGATTTGTGTGCTAAGAGGGGAAAGTGAGTGGCACCTGAGAACTGGGAAATGCTGAAGGAGGGTCTGAAGGCAGGACACTGCTTTGGGCTGCAAATCCCAGGATAAAGAGCAAGGCTGTCACTACACTGCCAGAATTCCAAAGGGCAGCGTGTGATGGGAGGAGGTGGACAGAAAGCACTTGGATGATACAAAAATATAGGTCACAGGATGAGGTGCTTTCTCTGTCGAATGGAAGACAGCCCCCCAAAACAACAAAGGGGTGCTCTGGCTGAAGCCACAGCCCCATCAGCCCTGTCTCCCTGGCCAGTCTCAACACTCACATCCCAACCATGACTACACTTCCAGCTCCCCCACAGCCCAGACGACTGCCAAGGGCTGCATCCATGGAATGCCTTCAGGAATTTCTCCCTGTCTCAGATGTGGCTACAAGCTCCTACCCCCATAACCTGGGTGCTGACAAAAGGTGGCAAGCTGCCCTGCAAAACAGAAGGCTCCCACACATGTCCTGCTGCCCAGTTTAGGATGGCTAGGAGTTTTCCTTTCACATTCAACCCATTTTGGAATCACAACCTTGCATCCTAAAAGCAAGTTCATGCTTTTCTAAAGGCATCATTATGATCCAGCCATCATCTTGCTTCACCTAATGGATGAGCAGCTGGATTTTCCTTCTGAGAGACTGCCACAACCACCCAGTTACACCCTGGGATGTACCATCCCTGTAGCCCTCAACACAATGAGGGGTTCCCCTCAGCACAAGAAGGATGTGGATCTGTTGGAACAAATCCAGAGGAAGCCACGAAGATGCTTCCATCCCTGGAAGTATTCAAGACCAGGTTCCACAGGGCTTGGAGCAACCTGGAATAGTGGAAGGTGTCCCTGCTCACGGCAGGGGTTTTGGAAGCTGGCAATCTTTAAGGTGCCTTCCAAGTCAAACCAATCTGAGTCTAACACAGCTTTTTGCATGGTGGCAGAAAACCACCACTTTATCACACACTTGTAACCCTTTACTGCTCCTTCACCTGCTGCCAACAGGCTCCCAGGGATCACAGTAAACGTTGTTTTGATGTGCTGGGAGATTTCCTTCCCTTGCAGGTGTGTCTTTCACTCCTGCTCTGTGTTAATCCTGTAAAACCTGCTGCTTCTTTGCCCTTCAGAGTCAACACTCACATTCTTTGACCACTGCTGGTACAAGAGCTTGGCAATTCTGGACCTGTTCTTCCAGTTAGCATCCCTTGGTCCCTCCTAACCTCAGGGGATGGAGGTCTCTACTCATCTCCAGCAACTGGAGCAGTAGCCAAGTAGGAGCAGGGAGAGCCCACTGCCATACCAGAGCTAAACCAGCCTCTTCCAAACACTCCAAGCCCACTCAGGATGCACTTGTGCATTTACCCAGCTCATCACTTTGCCAGGAGCTTTGTGAATCTCCTGGGAAGAGGAGCTCCATCACCTGCAGTTCCCGGGGAGTATGGCAGGGCATCCACACAATTTTCCCTATCCCAGGCACAGGAGTTGTGCCAGCAATTGCTTATCAAGGAGATGACAAACAAGCCCTGGGCAGGGCTTGGGAGAGAAGGAGTGGAACACTGCTCAGCTGCAAGCCTCCAAATCCCTGTTTCCATGTGCTGCCTCTCCATGGCTTTGCAGGTTGTTGTTGCAATGAAGGAGCAAATCCCCAGCCAGGCAGGCAAAACCCACCATCCCACTTCCAATGGGACACACAGGACACTTGTGGGAAGTGATGTCTCTAGGGGGAAAGAGGACTGTTGGCTTGTCTTTTTTAACTTATTTTTCCCCCTTCCAGAGGAGTGACAGGGCAGTTACCCAGTGAGGCTACACTTGATCCAACACGACACCAGAGGGAGATTGACTGCGCTTGTCAGTCACAGCTAATGTCATCCACTGACTGCTTAATCAGGCTGCCAATCTGGGCAAGCCATCTTGAGGCTTCAGGAGGGGAAGAAAGGGGAAAAAAAGCCTTTATTCCAAAGGGCACAGTGCTATCAAATGGACACACACTTGCTATTGTTTATCAGCAAGAGCCACACTGGCAAACTCCCCTCAGCCACCCTCTCCCCCACCAACACCCAGGGGTTTTAGGCCATTCATGTAACAATCCCAATTTTCACGGGGCTTTGCTCTACATTTCCAGCAGTTATGCACCCTGTGATATGCCAAAATCCGCCCCAAAAGGCACATTTTCTACACCAAAAGGCTGTTGTCCCACCAGGTCCCTGCCAGAAGCCCCCATGCCAGGGAAGACTAAGAGCATGAAGAAGAGAGCTGACTGTGGAGGCTCTGCCAGCCCCCAGCCCTGCCTGCTTTCCATCTGGAAATAGAAAAGAGGTTTTGCAGCTCAGAGAGGAGTTATTTCCCCACCCCACCCCAGCATACATTAAAAAAGTTCAATTCTGCTGCTGAAAGCAGAGGGAGAGCCCTGCCAGCAATACCTCTGCTGCTGAACAGCCAACAAGCTTCTGCTGTACACCCTGCCTGTGATTGCTCCCTCTAAGTTTCCTTAGGTTTTATTTGTATAACCTGACCTAATGCCACATCCACCACCAGCTTTGACTTGGTGAATCCACATCTTTAAGTTGCCAAGGGCTTCCCACTGAGATACACACCAGGAGCTTCTACCACTGCTGGGTTCACCAGCACATCCATCCTCCTGTCCAAGGCTTTTCCCAGTCCCACCTGCTCTCTCCAAGGAAGGGCCACCTGATGCTGTGTGTGCAGTCAGCAATGGCTGCAAGAAAAGTGGGAGCACAAAGTACAGGTCCCCAGGACTCTCTGGGATGGAGACAAGCAATCTGCTTACCCATACCAGCCACGTCCCCCCTTCACCTCAGAAGGATATTCATCAGGTGACCACAAACACAGCAATCATTACCTTTGTACCTTGCAAACACAAGCCCCGAGCAGACAGCAGGGTGACTTACCTGGAGAGACCAGCTCCAGGAGCAAGAGGAGGAGCAGCAAGTTGCCAGCAGCAGCGTGATGCTTCATGGTTCCTGTCAAAGAACAAAGGCAGTGTCAAGTCCAGCACTTCATGGCTATGACCTTTGTCTCCCCAAATCAGATTGGGACCCCCAGTTTGTGCTTCGGTGCCCCAGCACGGCAGGGGACACTCAGGACACCAACACTCCGTTTCCTGGGTCACGCAGCCCCAACCATCCTCCCGGCAGGTGCCAAATTGAAACCAGGATTAACCCGCTGCAGGCGCTCCATTTTTCCTTTCCCACTTCCAGAGGGCTCCTCTAGTGTGAGGGGACAAGCCACAGTGACCCCCGTGGTCAGGACAGGAGCAGCCCCAGCTGAGATGAGCTGCTCCAGCACTGAAAGGAGATGCTGAGGGTAAGGAGGAGCTGCTGCAACCCGGGAGCGACACAGCAGCGAGCTGTCAGCACCAGGATTTAAGATGATTTGGCAGAGCTGCACGGGAAGCTTGACCCAGAATCACTGGAGAGGCACCAGGAGGATTTGGGAGGACAAAGCAGAGCCCCTCAAACCTCTCCAACCACCTGGGTGCCTGCAGAACAGGCACTGCGGGAGCACAGGAAGCAGAGAGGCTGGCAAACGTGCCTCTGCCTCCCAAATTTCTCCAGCTTCCCATTCAATACAGCATAAGGCTCCCCAAGCTACACACATGGCCACATCCTCACTCAGTGTTCAGCCCAGCATATCCAACCCCACATCTTCCAATCCAACCCCACAAAAGTCCCACTTTGCAAGGAAATTCATACGCGTGGATTTTGAAACATCCCACCCCAGAGGCAATTATAAATCATGTACATTATACACAGCATACAGGCACAAGGAAACCCCCAGGCAGCTCACACAGAGATAGGACACCTGAATGGTCCATCTCTGAAGCTCTCCATGTTCCTGTGGGTGCTGTGCAAGTTGTGGGACACTGGAATGTTCATCTGTGCAGCAGCAGAACCAGGGACAGAGAATGGAGGTGACAACCAGCTTTGGGGGCAGCAAGCACAGAGATGAACCTGTATTAAAACACACAAGCAGCTCCCCACTTGAGATCAAGCACTGGCCAGAGCAGAGAGGGCTGAAATGAGTAATAAATCACTCTTTCCACTCACCAGTCTAAGCAGGGACTCCTTACCTTTGTGACTGGTCACATACACAACAAGTTCTGGCTCACCTGGTGCTCACAGCACTTGGAGAGCAGACCACTAAAGCAACAGATCTGAATAAGCTGTTGTGACATGTGTGAGTCCTCCTTTGGAAGCATCCAGACAGCTCATCTCTAAACCTGGGGTACCACCTTTGCCCACCATTCATGGAGGTACAGAATGGTTTGGGTTGGAATGGACCTTAAAGACCATCTAGTTCCAACCTCCTTGCCACAGGCAGGGACACCTTCCACCAGGCCAGGCTGCTCAAAGCCTCATCCAGCCTGGCCCCGCTTAACCCTTTTCCTCTGTTTAGCCCAAAAGCAGCAGTTCAGCCTTCCCTTCACAACATCCTGCTCTGTAAGGACTAAATACCACATCAACACATGGCACTATGCAGGGCACAGGCTGAGCTGGGAGCCCAGCTAAGGGTGGAGGGTTCTGCACCTCACTGCCCCCCCCCCAGGAGATTCACAGGCACCCTCCTGGATGTTCCTACAGCACCTTCAAAGCAATAACTACACGCACTTTATTTTTACTGATGGATGTGTCAGAGAAGACAGCTCATAACAATTCTGTCACTGCAGAAAGGGCCTGAAATTCTAATTTCTTCAGCTATTTTGCTAGGAGAGAATCTCTGGGAGAAAAGGTCTGTGCCTAGGCAAGAAAAATTGCACTGTGGTGTGTTTTGTGCATCTTTAGGTATTTCAGTGCCAACTTCAGAAGATATTTGGGGTCAGCAGGGCTTTTACTTTCAGGTGAATCATGCCAATCACCCCAGAAAACAGGGACAGGGCAGGAGAGCTCAAACCTCCATCCCCTAACAAGCTTTTGAGTGCTCAGTCTCATCAGAGCATCCAAAAATGCAGTTTCTAAACAAAAATCACCACTTCCCCTGGAGCCAGGCATCCTAACAGGCCTTTTAATTAGATCTAGCCAACAAAAGTAGAACAAATTCCTCTAATAAAGAAAACCACCAAACATGTCAATAGGTTTTGGGGAGGAGACAATCCCAGACATCGACAACATCTGTGTTTCACACCCCTGCATCAAACCTGGGCTGCAGAGCCCACACTCACGGGTGCTGCAGCCAGAGAGGATGCGATGGAAACCAATTTCTCTGCCTTCTGCAGTGCCAAAATGCCATTGAGAACACTAACTTTCTTCTCAAGCAGCACCACTATCAGCCCAAGTGAGCGGAAACATTATTTTCCGGCTTCACAGCCCATGTTTAAAAAGCAACAGGGCAGTGGAAAAACAATTTACGTGATGTAGAAAGAAAGGCGGCTGACAGCATCCCCTTTCGAGTGCCATGATAAATCTAAATATTGTATATTCCAAGTCAGTCACTTCATTATGTAAGTAATTGCCTGAAATGTCATTTTGATTTTCTCTGTCTTCATTAATATTGCAGCTCTTCACTGGTTCTCTGAGATGGTTCACTCGAATATTGCAAATTTAAGGAATGGGATCGAGAAGTCTCTAGGGAGAACTTAAAAATTGTGACTAAGAGCATATTAAATTGCACCTTTTGCCTGAAGGAGGCTCTTTGGAGGAAGCATTTAGTGTGGTATCCAGCATAATAATGTCTCTGGGCAAGTCATCCCTGGGAACTCAACTGTTGCCTCCCGGCTGCCAAAGCACTAATGTGAAACCAGAGGTTTCCCCATCTGCTGGCAGCTGCTCCCCAAGGCACACGGAGCAGCAGCAGAGCCTCAAAAAACGGTGATGGATGGCAATGGGAGGAAACATCACAAATGTGTCCAGAGGCTTGAAAGTTTAGGAACCAACTCAGGTCAAGCAGAGGTTTTTTTCAGCCTGCTTTCCCCAAATGCCTCCTTTTCCAAGCCCAGGGATGTGGCTTTTTGCTGCTTAAACAGCATCACTGCTTCCTTGAGCATGGCAAGTCCCAGCTGCTTGGTGGTCCAAGAGCCTCCCACCACCTCACCTCTGTGAAACACCACAGTTGAGATGCTCCCACTGCTCAAGCCCAGGCCATGTGTTGCTCTTGGGGTCCCTTAAACATCAGCTTCGGGGCTCTGCACCTGTCCTGGTTATTTTTAAATGCACTGCTGGGGCACTGGATGGAGCAGCTCCACACACAGAACACTTCACTGCCTCCATCAGAGCCGAGGATTCAGAGCTTGGCTGGCAGAGATGCTCCACATTCCAGCTGCTGCTGGCACCTTTAATCATTCCCTGAACCCCTGGCCCCTCTCCCCTCCACCTGCTCTTCCCTTCCCCAAACAGCACTGTGGCACTTGAGCCTCAGGATTTACAGTGTCAGCCTCCCCCTGTTTGCTGTGCGCTGTTCCAGGAGCATAAAGAAGAAATGAAAGTGTAAATCAAAGCGTCTCCATGTGAGGAAGCTGGCTGTGCCTTCCCAAAAAAGCCCCTTTCCCAGTGATGAAACACAAGTGACGTCCACCAAAGAGGAGAGCCTAGCAGACAGCACTGCCCACCCCCAGGATCTGCTCCTTTGGAGGTGGGGTGGAAGCACCTGAGGTGCCACCAGGATGCCACCTCTCTCCCCGGCATGCCATCCATGCCCACTCTCCCAAGCTTCCTCCATCACCGTGGTCACCTTGGAAGAGCAGCCAGAAGGTGGTCCCAACCACCAAACCCCCGCCTGGGATCCCGTTCAGCAAAGCACATCACTTGGCATCAACCCTCACACCAAAAAAACCACCATTCCCGCTTTCCCAGCTTCCCCATCCCCGTGTTCCTTAAAAACAAGCACCACCAGAAATTCACCTTTTCTTACCACCATTGCCTCTTGCCCAGGGCTTTACAATAAGCAGAATTCAAAAGGAAAAAAATTACAAGTTAATTTTGGGTGTTTTTTTTTTTCATTCCCACCCCCATATTGGCATTAGCTATACCCAAATCATAATTCCCAAAAAATAACAAATTGCAGAACAGGGTAATCAGAAGTAAATTGATATTGATAAATAAGCTTTTCTTTCGTGCAGTAGGTGGTTTATTTTAATCTAATGAGTTTTATATTTTCTGAGCTTTCAGATTCCATGATGAAGAGCCGTCCGCGCTAGAATTACAAAGCACTTTGAAATATTGTAATTTTATGGCTCATTTTGTCAGGACTCTTGAAAATGAGATTTGTTCCCAGTGAAAAAATTTGCCCTTTTTTTTCCTCCCATTCCCTGCAGCGAGGGGAAATAAAATTTCCTTGTTAAATAAATACAGGCCAGGATATTGGTGTGCACAGGGTGGGGAGGATGAATGCCCACAGGGAGCAAGGGCCACTTTTATGTGGTACCTGCCACAATCCACCTAAGCCCTGAGGTGATGCTTACAGGAGGAAGAGCATATTTTCCATGCTCTTTCTCCTTCCTTCATCCCAAAAGTACAGCTGAGGTCAGAGACAGGGGTGGGGGGTTTTTTCCCCCGCAAAGCTCTGCACATCCCAGCCAGCATAAACTGGGGTACTCAAACCAGAGAAAAAGCTGGAGCTGTTACTGACTAACAACTAGTAACACCAAAAAGTTTCTCACACTTCCAGTAGTTTACTTCTGTTTCAAAACAAGGACAGGAGTGGAAGTGTTTTGTTTGGGGTTTCCAGAGGTTTGCTTTCCCCTAGGAAACAAACAATAGCTGCAAGAGACATTAACACCTTGTTTAACCAAAAGCCCAAGTCCAGAAGAAAACATCACCTTTGAACTTCTCAGTCCATGCAGGAAAGATTTGTCTGGGTTGGAAAAGACATTGGTTTTCCAAATCATCACCACAAGATAATTCCAACAACTACCCATCTCTACACAAGCAACAGGCAA
Organism: Scytalopus superciliaris; assembly: GCA_013400415.1. Taxonomy (NCBI): domain Eukaryota; kingdom Metazoa; phylum Chordata; class Aves; order Passeriformes; family Rhinocryptidae; genus Scytalopus; species Scytalopus superciliaris. The sequence continues at coordinate 480,442 of VXBX01000227.1, read as the reverse complement.
ATCTCTCCCCATAGCAGCACAAAACTGTGGCAACTCCAAGGAAAGTCAAATAATGCATCCAAGCAATATTAAAATAACACCCTAAGAGCTCATTCCCTGCTGCATCAGTCACTGCCACTCATCCCTCCACAGCAAGGGCAGCATCTTTCTTGGGGAGGGAGAAGTGGAGATTCCCAACTTAACTCTTTTTTAAGTGGGGCAACACTGGTTGCTACTCACCACAGGCATCATAGCAACCATTTTCCATCACAAAACTTCACTTCAGCTGGAACAGCAGCGCCTAAATTAGGATGGGGCATGGAAGAGCAAGCCAACAGGCTCCTGGCTCTCCTGGGCTGCACCAACACAGAGCCTGGCACACAGAGGCAACACAGCAAAGCTGCAGAGCAGATGATGCTAACGTGGGATGAAAAGGTGGAAAAGCAGCCAACAGCAACAGAGCTTGGCTTAAAAAAAAAGAGGGAAGAAAAATAAAGGAAGAGGGGGAAGAAGGGTGTGGATTCTGGTTTTAGGAGAAAGTAGAAAGCTGAGTGCAGTGAAGTGACAGACACAGTCTGGTCTCACAAGACAGGAACCTCTGTCCAGGCTTTTAAAAATACACAGAAACGGACAAAGTGGCAAATGTAAGGATGCCAAAGGTCTGACACCAAGCCTGCTCAGGAATGGGATGCCAGTCACTTTCTTCTTGTGCCCTGCCTGGAAGAGGAAGGCTTCCCTCTGACTGAGGGTGGGCAGCAGCCTGGCTGGACTTCCAAGCACTGCCATCAAAATGATGCAGGAGAAGTGTCCAACATCCTCGGGCTCCCACACATCATTTGTGAGCACGTCTGTACCACTGCCACGGATCCCGGGGCACTCCTGCTGTGCTGCTTCAGATGCACTTGGTTTGGGGGTTTAAGGGGATAAAAGAAGAGAGGACATGTCTGAAGTGGAATTAAAGGAGGAAAAAAAAAGCATGTGCTGGCAGAGACTGGCACAGCACCTCCCTCCTTGCCACGTTAAGGTGCAGGTTTCAATGTGAGCATCACCTCTCTGCAGCAGGAGGGAGCATGGTATGAGCTTTGCCCAAAGAGGTCCCTGCATAACAGCATGACCAATGCGATGAAGAATTCAGCATCAACCCCAAGAGCAAGCCATCAGCATCAGAACCACCAGCTCTTCACAATCAGCCACAAAACAGCCTTTTAAAGCCCTGGCAAGGAGGATGGGTGAGTAATTTAACTCTGTCTCCCTTGGTCAACACTCAGCACAGCAGACACCCAGGATCTCATCCCATCTCTCCCTGCCTCCAGCTATTCCTAAGCTCCAGGCTGGATGTTTACATCACTAAAAAGAAGCAATAAGGCTATTTGCTCAGTATTGTGGTGACTGGAATGGTAGACCTTAAAAAGAAAGGGAAATAAGGATGCTTCAGAGGAAGCGGGAGGGGGGGGAAATAAATATAACAACCCTAAGAAAATTCACCAAAAAAATCCCTTCACACTGAGCAACAGGACCTGCAAAGGCTCTCACAGGCCATTTCTTGCCTCATCCAAATCAAGAGGAAAGTGTCCTCGCTGCTTTCACACAAAGCTCACTTAACTTCCAGCAAGAAGACCTTTTCAAGGCCCGCTGGTTGTTCCAGCTGATAAAAGGGAAGCTTTGCCTGATGGAGCAACACCGTGGGCACGCTGGGGCTAATCGCTCACCGGGCTGGAATCGTAGGAGCAAGCAGGGGGAAAACAAAGTGGTAGAGACAGCACAGGGAAAGGAAGATGGGGATACTCAGGAGGAATCCCCCAATCCCAAACAGCAGCTGTGGGGAGCAGGGATTGAATGGAAAGACAAAGGCACTCAGCAGAGATGAAGTTATTTGGATTAATGGCAGTAGTTCATCATAAGTGACAGGCTTGTTCATGCAAGCCTTCCAAAGACCCCACATGTGGCTCAGGACCCGCAAAGCTGTCCAATCCCTCTCCTATGTGCCCCTTCCAAGGGTGCAGCAGCCCAGGGTCCAGCATATCCCTCTATTTCCATCAGGAACTTGCCCCCAGTGGCTCTTTCTCCCCAGCACCCTCCAAGCAGGACTTTTCTCCCCCAGAGAGCAGCTGTTATACCAAATACACAGATCAAGGCAAAGCAATTCAGGCTCTGGCAGAGGCTCTGGGAGGGACAGCACAACCCTCCCACACCCAGAGCATTTTCCATTGCAAGATACATCCCAGCAAAGGCCTTGTTCCCAGGACACGGGTTCAAACAGGTCCCTCTGGGAGGTTTCCTGGCAAAAGAGACAATGTGTGCCCAGGATTGCCCCTCTGGCTGCCCCTGAAAGACCACGGAGTTCCAACCCCCTGCTATGGACAGGGACACTTTTCACTATCCCAGGTTGTTCCAAGCCCCATCCAACATGGCCTTGAACACTCCCAGGGATGGGGCAGCCTATGCCAGTGCCTCACCACCATCACAGCCAAGAATTTCTTCCTAGTATCTCATCTAATCTTCACCTTTATGGACTGAAAGCCACCAGGCTTCACGACTATTTCCTGCCCACACTGACCAACACGTGGAGCTCAGCACATCCATGGATAAATGCTATTCCAGCCCCTGCTACAGCATCCTGGTCCTTACCAAACCACTGGCAGGATCCAGGACATCTGCAAGATTTGGATGAGCCTTAACCACTGGGATTCCCAGTTTCTCCCCATTTCAGCTGCAGAATCTACACACTGAAATAGAGTCGGATAACAACACAAGAACAAAGGCAGGAATTTTCACGTTGTAGGTCTTGGACCATTAAAGACCCAAACTAACCCTATTTCTCCAGCAACTTTATTAAAAGTCTTACTGGAGGAAGCAGGACATTGTAGTGGGAAAAACATGGAAGTTTAGGTTGCACATGGAAACATTTATGCCCCCAAAGCAAAGCTCCAGCTCAATTAGCCTGGCTGCAATATCCCGGCTCCAAGCAGCTGGGATGTTTTACACCCTAACAAGAGGCCACAGCCCCTCATCAAGCCAATCCCATATTCTAAAGCTTCTTAAATTCAAAAATAATCTGTTCTCCAGACCATCTGCACAGAACATCTAAGAAACTTCAGAAGTTAAATCCTTTTTAAGAGGTCTTTGCCACCCCCACTGCTCCAGGGGTGTGCTCCAAAGGGGATTGCAGTGCCCTTTTTCCTTTGCATCTCCCCATGAGGTCAGCAGAGGAGCTGCCATGCCATGGACATCACTCTGGAGATCATTGCAGCTGGGCAGCAGAAAATGGTTTTGCCCTGCCTCCATCCCTGCTGTATCCAGGGGATGCTCCTGGGAGGGACAGGCAGCTCCTTGGCACATGGGCTGGGTGCCCTTCCCAGGCTCAGCTACAGCAGCCAAGCTCCAGAGCTCCGATCTCTTTCAAACATTGTTGTTCCCACTTATCAGCAAAAAAATTAAAAAGATGAGAACACGTCAATTTTTACAGTTTCTCACAAACAGAATGTTTTACAACCTGGTCGTGAGAGAAACAAGGTATTTTTCATTACATGATCTTGGCTTGTGCTACAAAACCTACAGTTCGCCTTCTGAAATAAGAGAGCTTTGTGCCGGGGAGGGAGGAGGGTGGTGAGGGAAAATGAAATTACAAAGGGGTTTCTCCTCCCCGAGTTCCCCAGGACAGGGAAAAAGGAGAGAAGACAATGGCAAAACTCATTCCGTCAAGACACCCACCTGGATTTTCACAAATGCGACTTTACCATGGGAATACCTTAACCCTCCCCCGCCAAAACCAAACAAACAAATTAAAAAAACCAAACCAAACAAACAAAAAAAACCAAACAAAACATTCCAATGCACCGGCTCTATCCCGTGCCGAGGCATCCCGGGCTGCTGCAGGATGCGCCGGGAAGATCCCGGGAAGGAGCCCGGCTTGTTGCGTGCAGCCCCCCGGCAGCTGTGCCAGCCCTCCTGACCCCTCGGGCATCCCTCCTGCCCAGGGAATGTGCTGCCAGACACGGCTTTTCCCGCATCGCAGGGAAAAAGAAACAAGCAACCCAGCAATAAAGAAAATATGCATCAGCATAGGCAATGTCCCATTCTAACATCCCCCTCCTGGAAAACACTGATGGATAAGAGAGAAGGAGCAGCTTGGGGAAACGATAGTGGCTGGCAAGGTGGTCAGGGGAGCATGTGTTTAAAGCAAAGTGGATTGCAGGTTTTGTGGGAGATGAAGGAAAAGAGCAGCAAGTCAAAAATCGGGGAGGGGGAAAAAAAAACCCCTCAAAGTGTTTTCTCAAAACACTCAGGGCGACTTTGGCGTTTTAAAAACGCTGTTTTCCTATTAAATAATGTTTTGAGGGGGGTTTAAAAATCCCACGGCTCCCATTGCGGCTCAGCCCCCACGCGCGGCTGCGGCGCGGCATTCCCACGGCTGGGAAGAAGTTCAGCCCCGGCTTATCCCAGAAACTTTGCCGCTTCTCAGACAGCCCAAACTCCAAATTAGAGCCGGGAATGGTGGAGGGAGGGGGCATCGGGCTTGCTCTCTCGGGGGCAGGACAGCAGGTACCATCGTACATTTACAGCGTTATTTTTGGGAAAAGCGGAGAAGGGCTGGGCTCCCCCTCTCCTACCGCTGGGCGACTCCCCCACGCCCCAAAATAACAACAGCAGGGCTCACCCCAAAAAAGCTGTACCCGCGGCGAAGGCAAACCAAGGATGTCGGGGAAGGGGGACCCCGCGCAAAGCCGCCCCCCAGGAAAGGCAGGGGGTGATGCCGGAGCCTCCGCGCATCCTCCGCGCCCCCCCAGCCCCGCATCCCTCCCCGAATAAAGAAACACACGAGGAATAAGGGAAAGCGGCGGGGCATTACCTGTGGTGGATGTGTCGGAGCGCGGTATCAGCAGCGACCCCCCATGCCCCCCCTGCCGCCCTGGCAGCCGCCTGAGCCGCCGCGGGAGGAGGAGGAGGAGGAAGGGGAGGGGAAGCGAAGGAGCCCGAGAGGAGCTGGCGCGGGTGGCGCAGCGCCCCTTGCCCAGGTATCGGGGATTTCAGCACCGGCTCCACCTCCTTCCCCCCTTCTGACCCTTCCTTGGGGACTCTCAGCCCCCCAAAATCCCGGGCGCGCCCTCCCAGACAGCGGCTGCCTCTTCAGATACAACTTCAGCCCTAGGCAAGCGCTGATGACTCAAAGTTTAACTCAGCCTCAGTGGTTTTAATTTTATTTTTTTTTTCTTGCTATTATTATTATTTATCTGCCCTCTGTGCAGGAGCAGCTGGCAGGGCCCGGAGCACGTAAATCATACATGAGGAGGAAAGCGATCCGGGCACAGCGTGCCAAGAGAGCCGCAATATCCCTCCCGAGCTCCTCTCCCCCGGGCACCCCGAGCCTCGGTTTCCACAGACACCGTGTTGTATTTGCCGTGCCGCCGATCCATATTTCCAGCTACCCCTCCTTGCCACAGCTCCCCCCGCCCCAACCCTACACCCTCTCAGCTTTCCTAAGCCTGGCAGGAGACTCCGGCCCCCAGTCCAAGACCTCCCTACAAGCAGCTTTAGGGAAAGCAGCCAAAGTCCCACTCCTTCATCCCATTTCTTTCTTTCTTTCTTGGAAGCAACAAAGCCATAAAAAGCCACCTGCAGTGACACCAATCCTCACGCCAAGGGGGTCACTCCATGCCCCTATATCCCACAAGGCTCAAAGCTTTGGGTCCTGCCCTGCTGCACACACCAGCCTCCCACCACAGGAGACTTGGAGGAACTTCACCATCCCACGGGACCCCATCACAAGCAGTTTTAATTTAAACGCTAAGCAAGTGTAGTTTGTGCTGCTAAAGCCCATCTTTGAGCCTTGCCTGGGAATCACAAAATCGTGGAACGGTTAGGGTTGGAAGGGACATTAAAAATCATCTCATTCCAAGCGCCCCTGCCAGGACAGGGACACCTTTCCCTAGCCCAGGTTGCTCCAAGCCCCATCCAACCCAACCTTAGACACTTTCAGGAAGATGAAAAGCCTTCCTCTCCACTCACCTCAGCACCACTCCTCCCGGAGCTTCAGCAGGCAAATACCTCTGTAGGAGCTGGAGGGGGTAATTAAGCCTTTGCCTCTTTTGAACAGCTTCTGGTAATTATGCAATTAGCACAGCTGCTGGGCTGATTGGTTTGAATTGCCCCTGGTGCCCACCAAACCCAGAGCCCAGCCCTGACACACCTGCAGCCACTTTGGGGCTAATAGCCGAAGGCCCCGCAAACAGGTGAAAGCCATGAGCTAATTAAGGTGCTGCAAAGAATTTCGTTCCCTCACACCTGGACTGCGTTGGGTTCATTAAGGAATTGCCTTCTGTAACCTGCACTGAAGTTGGAGGTCACGAGGAGGGCAAAGGGTGCAGGTCTTACCAATGTGGAGCTCTGAGCAGCCTACTGAGTTTAGCCCAGCTGGTCTAGGACGGGGGGAAGGGGGTTTATCTCTTCTGGGATCTTCATCCCTTCCTTGCCCTCTCATTGGCACACAGCCAGGGTACTTACACTTTGTCCATCCCAGCGACATCCAGAAAGTCAGGGAACTAATTAGCGGAAGAAATGACAAAAGAGGGGAGGAACCAAAGCAAAACTATAAGTTAAGCAACTTCAAGACACATTTCTGGCCCGGATGGCTGTAACTCCTCTGACTTTGTGCAAGTGATGTCTCTCTTAACGACTCTCCTGATAAATTCAGGTCAGGGTTTCTATTTAAATAGAAGCACACCTCTGCCTAATCTCTGCCTGGTTCCTATGCCTTGGCTTCACACCACGGATTTCCGCTCACATCCTGACTCATTCCAAGACATGTCACCTGTTTTACATAAGTCAGCTCTAACAAAGCTGAGTTCCTCCCGGCGTGTGGGTCTGGCTTGGGCTCCTGGTCCCATTCCCAGTGGTGTACAGGCTGCAGCATTTCCCATGGAGGAGGCAAGGGAAAACCAATGGGATTTCAGTGCCTAGGTTCACAAAACCCCCAGGAATTCAGTATCTTGTGATCTGTACCTCCCTGTCAAGCCCAGTTTAAATCAGGCAGGAACAGCAATAGCTGCATGCAGGCTGGACCTCAAACCAACTCACTGAGCTGATGTTCCCAAGCTCCCATTTGGAGAAAGGCAGGTTGCTCCAAGACCCAGCCCGTGGGGGATGTGCCTTTCAACAGGCTCACAGCTGGGAAAAGAAGGGAATAAAAGAAAATGATGCACTGTGAGCAGAGGGATGCTCCCAGTTCCTACTGGGATAGGAGGCCACCATAATTAATGCCAACCCTGAAGCAGAGAGTTAGAGGGCTGGGATAACCTCCCTGCTATCCCAGCCATTCTCCACGGGCTCATTACTGGAAAACCTGATTTTTGATTTTTTTTTTTGAGCCAAATCCTGTGACCTCCCTTCTCTGCCCTGCCTGTGAACACGGAGCAGCTCGGCAGAGCCTTTCACAGCCTCCTGGCACCACTCACTCAACCTTGAAATTGTACTGCAGGGCTTCTCCCCTGCTCATTTTCCATCTAACCACGGAACGTTCCTGCATCCAGCTCTCCCCACAGTGTATCACTCCTCGCTCTGCCCTCCCCAGCCCTTCACTGCGAGGGATGGGATCGCTGTTTGTCTCCAAATAGATGAAATATCACATGGAAAGCGGGTAAAATGTGGACACATGCCCCACTAAGGTATTGAATTATCTCTGCTTACCATGGACCACATACTCCTGGGTCTGCATGGACATCAGCTGCCTGACAACCAGCCCGTGCAATATTGTGCCATCAGTCATTTCCTCACACCTCCTTTTTCCCAGGCCTCTCCCATAAGGATGTGCTTCCCCAAACTGCCATACTTTTCTGTTTTTTCTCTCTTTTTTTCCCCCAGTAAATAAAACCCGTACAAAAGTGCAGGTGGGTTTTATTCTCACCACATGCAGCCCATGCCCCCTACTTTCACTTTTTGAGGGACAAGGTGATTTTGTGCCCCCCAGCCTGCAAGCCCCATGGGGATGGTGGTATCCTCCATCTCCCATGGCTTTCCAGCATCCCACAGGTTGAGAGAGCAGCATGAGGAGGCAGCTCCCCCTGTGCTACCCTCTCACCCAAGTCACAGAATTAATTTGTACAGCGGTCACAGCGTTTTCTTTTCGACCACCTGTGCTGTGGCTGACAGTGAGCTGGCTTTTCCGGTGTGAAATTAATTTCCAGGTCCATTTCACACAGAATTTTAAGGCCAATATTAAGATCATGCTGTTTGTTTAGGAATTTATGAGTGAAGGAGGCTGGTGAGAAACCTGAGCAAAGTTAACGGTTTGCTGGAGTTCTCTCTCTGGAGAAGAAAAGCACTGAAAAAGCATCTGGTTTTTGTTTTCCTTTAGAAATATACAAGTACTGGGTCTCAAATTGCGTCTTTGTAAGGTCCCTCTGGAGAGAGTAGGAAGGATGGGAGCTGGGCATACCCTTGTAGCACATGCCTGATTCTGTGGCATCATTCACCAGCTCTTAGTGGGACCAGCTGAGCTACCCCTGGACAAAACATCCCCAGCTGGAACAGGGCATTGGGGGCTACGTGTGCTGATAAGATATGGCAAGAATAATCAAGGTGTGAGCCCCAAAAAGCCTTGCAGGACCTGACTGAAGCCCTGCCCTCTGCAGAATGCATCATCTCCCCTTGAGCCAGCAGGACCTGTCCCCTGCCAAGGGCACTGAGAACACCCTGTGGCCCCAGGCTGGGCTTGGTATACCCAGAAGGGGTTAATGAGGGTCAAAAACCCCTTTGTACCAACTGTGCAGCTGGAAGTGCTTTTTGCTGGCTGATGGGGAATGTCAGTAAACTCCAATAGTAAGGAGGGTTTGGTGATGAGCCAGGTGGTCTGGATCAAGGGCAGTGACAGTGAGAGGGGGCAACTTTGGGAGATGGGGGACAACTACCCTGAGTCGCTTATGCCCAGCATCTCAGGCATCTCTCTCTTAGCTTTGAGCCCTACCTTACCAACTAGGTTTTTTTCCTTCCCCTCAGTTTATTCTTTCCTCCTCAGCAGAGGAAAAGGTGCCATCTACAGGCACAGAGAATCCATGTACAGGCACAGCATCGTACTACAGGCACAGCCCTCCACATCTCCCCTCCTCAGGCTGCTGTCACCTGCCGTCATACCCTCTGTGGGGTCACCTTCCCCACAGTGTGGTCCTCCAAACTGTGTGTCCAGGTTGTTCCCTGTTTGGGGTCAGGGAGCACCAGAGGGCTGTGCCAGTTAGAAAATGACCTCCCTCCTGGCCAGCCCTCAGGCATACTTACATTTAACCTTAGTGGTAATCCAGTGGAGTAGCAAGATAAAAACTCAAGGGAAGGTGACCACCATCTCCACAGCTTGGAGGGAACCAGCAAAGGGGACACAAAGGAAATATTGGTCACACAGTTGCCTCAAGAGAATCTTGGAGGGCTCCTATGCTGCTTGCCCAGAGTCACCACTATCAGTCCCCTGAGATGCTCAGACTGACATCCTACTCCTCTTGCTCTACCCTTCCAGTTGCCTCTCGCTTAATCTGTATTTGCTGGGTTCACACACCTGTGATTTAAGGAAGTAAGCCGGGAAAATGAGAAACTGTAGGAAGAAATACAAATAACACCTCATAAATTCTCCCCTGTGTGAGTACAGGATAGTGGGGTGACTGTAGTGAAAGGTGACCAGCTGGAGGGAGGGTGTGTGTTAGGGCCCATAGGCTCAGCAGGGAGGTACTTGCACTTTGGCTGTGAAGAGCTTTGGGCACTGTTTAAGGGCAAAAAAGAGCCCGACAGGCCTCCGAGGTGATGCAGTTAAAATGGGAGCCAGGTCCTGGAGATGAAGATTGGGAAGCTCCTGAGGTTGCCCCAGCAGAGGTGCAGCAGAGCTCTACCCAAGGGCTTGCCAGGGTGGCAAAGAGAGAGCGACACCAAAGAGCAGAGTCAATGCCAGGCAGCCACGAGCTGCTTCATAGCCCCTTCTTGGGTACCCCCCAGCCTTCTGCTTCATATTGAAAGCATTTGTCAAAGCAGACGCTCCCTCCCGCACCGCCGGGTACCCCAAGCTGTGCAGTGCAGAGGGAGGGGGGGTCACAAAATCTGGGATGGAGGAGGAGCTGGGAGGGGGGTCTGTGCTCCCCATCCATCAGCACGCAGGGATGGCAGAGGGACGGCTCGCTCAGCTTTGCCCAGCCTGCTCCGGGCACGCTGGAATTCGTGCTCAGCCAGCCCCAGATCCTCCACTCCCCCCACCATGGCGTGATAAATTAGGAGGAAAAGTTTCTCATCTCAGTTTGTTCTCGCAGTGCCGTCCAACAGAGCACAAGCCTGTCTAATCAGGAGCTACAGTCCTTCACCATCTGTTTGGAGCCTAATTACAAATGCAGAAAAATAATGTGCTTTACAATTGCACCAGTAAATGCTGTAAATGATTTAAATGCATGCATATGTTCCCTGCAGAATTCAGCATGCATCTGCGACTTCTTCTGCTCACATTAGGCACACAAATCAAGGGAAAAAATACCCAGATCTGACGAACAGCATGTCCCTAGGACCGTGATTTTTATCCCTTTTTTTTCCCCCTGCTGGAATGGCAAACAGGGCTTTTTTGTAACAATTCATCCAGCAGCGTTTTCTTTGCTTCCATTTTAAAAACTGTTTATCACTGCTGTGTAAATATAGTACAAATTACTCCATAAAACATGTAAAAGGAGAACAGCAGCCGGGCAAGCCTGCAGCTGGCTGGCAAGGTTTCAAAGCTGAGTGTTTTTTATCCTTTGGGGCACCTATGGAGGGGCAGGATGAAGCTCAGCTCATCTGCTGGGGGTGGTGACCCTCCCTGATCCCCCACCAAAGAGGCTGACTGCTCACATTTCATAGAATCGTGGAGTGGTTTGGGTTGGAAGTGACCTTACAGATGATCTTGTTCCTACCCCCTGCCGTGGGCAGGGACTCCTTCCACTAGCCCAGCTTGCTCCAAGTTCCATCCAACCTGGCCTTGGACACTTCCAGGGGTGGGGCAGCCACAGCTTCTCTGGACAACCTGTGCCAGGGCCTCCCCACCCAGGGGTTCCAAAGCCCTTGGTTCACATGCCCTTTTCCAGGAAGATGCTTCCCTGTGAAAGGGAAAAAGGGGTTAAGAGCTAAAATACCTTGAGAATACCTTTCCCGTGGCTGCAGAGCGATCAGAGAGCATTACCTGGTCTGTTGTGGCGTGACAGCTCTCCACTTGCTGTCCATGTACCACCAGTAGTCCCCACTCCTGCAGCCCCAAAGGCATTCCCACTTCTGACCTGCAGTGCATCTTGGCCAAACACTGAAAAGATGAGTCCTGCCCCAAAACATGTGCAATGGAGCAGCCAAGAGGCAGCAGAGCTTCTCTTTGGCCACCACCAAAGTGATGCTGAAGGATAATAGGGTCGTTTCAGAGGTGCTTCCCCCCTTCTCCACGGTAACAGCACTGTGCCAAAGCCTCTGCAATGCAAAGCCTGGTGTCACAGGTGGAGAGGTGGCAGCATTTCTATACTGTGGGGCACTCCACTGAGTGAGGAGAGGCTGGACAAGGCTTTGGACATGAGAGAGAAAGAGGGCAAGTCACTTGCAACGATGGGAGATGAGTATCACCACAACAAAAATTCCCTTTCCTCCTCCAGCACATTTGTTTGCTATAAAGCCCCAAATACCAACACTTAACTGCTCCAGCTGTGAAGCAGGGAGGGGTAGCTGGCACCACGGAGATGAGAGAGAGGACAAACAGAGGTCAGGCATAGGCTCAGTTGGTCTCCTTTGAGCAAAAGCTGCAGCAGATGTGCCCCCTCTGCTTTGTGCCCTTTCATCCGTTCCCCTCCTGCTCCCTGGGCCCTCCTGCCTTGCTGCTGTTGCTTTGCCAGTTCCCAGCTTTCATCTCCCCTTGGCCACTTGGATTTAACTCCAAAGGCTGCTGGAAAAGGCACCATGGGGCAGGGACAGCATTCCCCCCGTTCCGGGCTGCCAGCCCTCTGCAGCACTGGGGGTCTCCACGCTCCTTGGTGGGAATGCCAGCGATGCTGGCCTCCAATGCTGGGCACCAGGCAGGGATTCGTGCCTGTCTTCATTCAGTTTCACATCGTTGGGTTCACCCTTATGAATTTTGCAACACCTGCACAGCTTGTTTTACAGCCACGAGTGAGATGAGGCCAAGCCCTACAGAGAGCACGTGGTCCTTCCCTGGCACCACCTGCCTTCCTCAGCTGGGAGATGGGGAAAACATCTACAACCCTGCTGGTCTCTCTCAAGCAGCTGAAGGGATGGTGTTAATTAAAGGGATAAAATCTGGGAATGTGCTTTTGGGCAGGTAAGGAAGATGCATGAACCCAGCTCACCTCCACACCCATGGTCTTCCTTATGGAACTCAGGTGGTCCCAGGTCCAAAGTTCTAGGGAGCAACCCCTGCTTGTAAAGCTCTTTGAGACCTAGAAGAGAAAAAGTGTGATCTCCATGCCATGGAGTAGGTTTGGACCCCTGCAGCGTTTTTGCTGGCTGTCCCACAGTGATGCTGGTGTAGAGCATCATTCCAGGCCTGGGAGCTGGGGCTGATGGCCGCATTCCTTGCCAAGGATACATCATTCATAGAATCATGAAACAGCTTGGGTTGAAATGGACCTTGAAGATCACCTAGTTCCAAGCCCCTGCCATGGGTAGGATGCCCTTTTAACCCACCAAGACATAAGCTGTGGCTGCACTTCAACTGGTGTATCCAAGATACATCATCCTCCCTTCTGCCTTGCCATTACTGTTCCCCCTCCTCATCCCACTTTTCCTTACCTTGAGCAGCTTGATATGGCCCATGCCAAGCACCAGATGTGACTTCATCCAGGCAGCATAATTACTTCCCCATTGTCATATGCAATTCCCTATAAATTACCCACCCCCTTTTGCAGGGGGATCACTCAGAGCCTCATGGCTCAGGCTCCTGGCATCATCCATCCCCATACCATGGCACTCGCACCAGCACTCCCTGCTTTATATACAGACCCAATTCTTGCCCTGTTTGAATTTTCCCCTCATTTTTCCAACCTTCCTTAGCTGAGTATCACCAAAAAACAAAGGTTCAATTCCCTCTTTGCTCACTTCTTCCCCCTGCCATATGAATGCTCTCCACACCTACCTGCATGTCATTTGGGGATGTTCAATTAGAACAAACAAGCTCTCAAAGCAGTTCTTTCAGGGCTCCTTCACCCAGCCCTCATCAGTGGTTTCTCCAAGTTTACAACCTAGGCTGGGAGAGAAGGATGACCAGAAGGAAAAACGCCAGCTAAAACTGCATGCATCGGTGCACCTCCAAGAGAAATCACTCCAGACACCAGCAGTTACACAGGATCAAGAATTATTTTTATTAGTAACAGTACCAGATAATTAAGTTCTGCCTCAAGAGGTATTTGGTCTGTAACATGAAGGAGAGGAGGAGCAGAGATGCAAAGCAGCGAGAGAACAAGCAGAATCTCATCATTCCTTGGATTGGAGGAAAATGTATGAGCTGGGGAGAGCAGAGCACAGGGCAGGCTCTCAAATGGCAAGCATAAAGGCCACAAAGAGATTTTCTGGTTGCCAATACAAAGTTGGATTGGGCTTTTACACCAACTACTGCATCACCCCAGTGTCCAAGGAGGCAATGGGAGCACTGACCACCATGAGCAGCTCCCAGCATGCCTACCCTTGGCCCTTGGGTGGACCTCCACTTGGGTCAAGGCAGTCCCTGGCCAAGTGTTGGGGGCTGAAGGGCTCCAAACCCACCAAAGGGACAGGATTAAGAACCCACACATGCCCAACCATGTGCCACAAAGCTGCTCCTCACTGCCACACACCCGATACGTTTTGCACTTGTGTCTGGATTTTATGTTTAAATAAAAATCAGCCATAAAGCAAAGCTCTGTGTGTGTACTGCCAATGGGCCCAAACTGAACACTGGAAAGGATTATTATTTTAAAAAAACATCCACCAAGCCTACGTGTCACCCTGTGGCAATAACCACCCTAAATCCTGCTGTTCTCCCAGCAAAGCCCCATATCCAGCCCAGCATGGAGGTGCCTGGCAACCCCAACCAGCAGCTCCACCACTACTTAGACAACAGGAGATGCTGAGAGAGCATTCCAGTAATGGAGCATCTGCTAAAAACCCAGGCTTGAAGTATTTTCCATAGACAGCATCCCTCAGACATCATTGCAATGCCAAGCTCTGCTATCACACCCTTGCTTATCTGTTCACCTCTCCTAGACCATAAATCCAGGCAGTTTGAGAAAATAAATACAATAATTGGATTTAATCCAGGCTGTGCTGGCATATGGGAGTTTAAGTGACTTTAAAAGCCAGTCCTCTTTGGGTGGGCCATATTTTTGGGTGTCACAGTAGCTCACCCCTCTGAAAACATCTGGAGACCATATGCTGCCTGTCTACATGAATTAACCAGATTTCTGCTGTGAATATCCTACCAGAGCCCCTCTCATACCTCTCCCTGGCTTTCACAGACCTCTCTCAACACAGACTAAAGCCACCTTAAAAACCTCAGGTTAGGACCACTCAGCATTTCACTTCCCTTAGGGGGAGGGGGGAAGTCAGACAGGTAAGTTGGTGCCCACAACCACCACACCACAGTCAGCAACAGAAATGCTCTCAGCCAGGACATACAGCCCCTGGTGGATGATCCCTTATCTCAATTTTACCTAGAAAAATTAAAGCAAGCAGAAGTCCAAGTGGAGTGTTTCCCTTATATATGTTTTTTTTTTTTTTTTTTGTGGAATGATTACATGAATTCTGTGCAAAGTGATGCCCTGATCCCTGGCATGGCTGTTTTGTGCTCCCAGAGTTGTGTGAAGGTGCTCAAATCCCTTTTAGCCCTGCACCACCATCTCAGCTTGATGAGGGGGCATTCCCTTCAGACCACCCAACCCCTGCAGGGCTGAACTTGTAACAGTGAGGCAGCAAAACCCAAGGTGCCCCCAGAAGCCTTGGGTTCAGCTAAAAGCCAGCCTGGTAGCCCCAACAAGCCACTCACTGGCACTTGGTGAGGGACAGAATCCCTGTGCCCCTGGTGCTTCCCTGAGCATCCCAAGGAGGATAAGGCTTTTTTGGTCTGTTTGCTTCATTAAGCCGGAGAGTGAAATGTCCAATAGGACCTCCCCAAGCATAGGGGACACCCCTTCCCAGAAGGGAGACTTTCCTTCTGCACCCCCCCGGATGCAACTACCTGCCACTCCCAAGACAGACAGCCTGCCTCAAAACCACGGCATGCCTGACTTTTTGGGGAAAAAAACCCCTAAATATCCAAGAGCAGCACCACAAACCATCCCAACCTGGCTACCCCTCTACACAAGGTGGACCACAAAAACAGCACAGGCAGACCCCACAGCCAGCCCCAGCATGAGGTAGAATGTCATCACCACCCCTGCTGCCTCGGCAAGCTCTTTGGGCACGATCTTGGGGCCATAGACCATGACCAGTGTCCCCAGGTAGCCATTGCTCAGCCCCAGCAGCACCGTGAAGACCACCGGGTAGACGTCTCGGTTGAAGACCACCGTGTGGATGTGAGCCCGGGGTTGGTAGTTGCTGAGGATGAAGAGAGGGAGGAAGATGGTTCTGAGGAGGACGAGGGTGGGGAGCAGCTTGCTCTTGGGCCCAGGCACCTGGATCCAGGCCGTGATCTGCCTCCCACACCAGTCAGCAAAGTTGTACAGGAGGAAACTGGTCAGTGGCACAAAGTACTTGGTGCTCCACAGGCTTCCCGAGGACTTGCTGACTGACTCGATGTTGGAGGAGAGGGAAGGGAAGATGATGATGGAGATGAAGAAGACATAGAAGAGGCAGAAGCCAAGGAGGGCCGTCTTCTGCAGGATGGGGCGGAGTGGGGGGATGCCTGTGTTTTTTGCAAGGAAGGAGGAATTTGTGGTGCCTCCCGGCTCTGCCTTGTCCTCCATGGAGCTGCTGGGTGACACAGTGGCCAGAGATGGGCTCTCCTTCTGCCTGCTCAGGTAATACCTGGAGAAAGAGAAGGAGGGAGGCCAGCGTGTGAGGGGAATACAAACTGAGATGTGGAGAGAAGCTAGTGACACAGGGATGCCCACTGGACCCAGCGACTCCATCAGACCTCCAGCTCCCACCTCCTACAGAGAGGTGACCCTCAGAGACCCACCACCCCCTCTTCCTCCCTCTGGGGACTTCACTACGTGCTTAAAGGTTCACAGCATGCAGGCATTTGGGGGGCAGGACATTTAGAGAGTTACAAGCACCAGCAAGACCAATGGGTCACACACATCAGCGTCTGATGTGGCAGATACAGATGTGCTGTGGGGGCCCAGCTGGCTGCCTCCAGACCACAGCTCTCTGCTGACTCCACAGATTTTGGAAGCCCTGGAATCAGCACTTTGGGCCCCTGGGAAAGCTTGGCAGAAACTCAGCACGCGCCAGGGTGGGCACCCAGTTTCGGTCTGTGGTTTCAGTGAAATGGGGAAGCGCGGCACCGGATTGCTCGGTGTGGGATGCTGGGGGGTGACGGGGCAGGAATCACCACTTGGAACATCCCAGGGATCCTCCCAGCAACCCTGCTTGGTGTGGACAGCGGCAAACCCTCCTGGATCATGCCCACGGGATGCCCTGGCAGCGGGTGCACACACCTGGAGTACTCCAGCCTGGGCAGGAGCAGGTACACCATGATGCAGACCACGATGAAGATGTCGGCAGTGAGGAAGTAAGCCAGGGCGCTGTCGGTGACATCGGCTGCTGCTGCCAGGTCTATCACAGAGGCCACGGCGCTGATGGTGCCACCCATGGCCTGACCTGTGTGTGGGAACAGACGGAGCTCAGAGCCTGGGCTGAGCCAGACCAAGACATTGAGAGCTCACCCCTTGCCTCTCATGCTGGTCCCCCAACCCAGCTCAGGTTGCAGCTGCACACAGCACCTCCCCTCCACTTCCACACCTCGCTGCAACACAGATATTTGTGGGTCCCATCCTCCGTCCCCTTCCAGTGCAGCCACAGCACACACAAGGGTGAGAACAGGACCTGATCTGCTGAGCCTGCATGTCCCAAGTCCTGCAGTGAAAGTCCAAACCCTGTCCAAAGCCTAAACCTGGCTTTCCACCAGCACACATATAATCACATCCCTTCTGCACTCTCCCAGATGGGAATTCAAGCCACCAGCAGCAGAAATGCCATCTTGGGGATGTGGTGCTTTCCCCCTCTGGGATAAACTCATTAAAACATTCCTGCCTTGGCCCCAGGAAAAATTTCTCCATCCTGAGTTTTTCCCCTTCTCCTCTTGGTTTGTCAACCATTCCACAGCACATTTATAATGTTATCAAAGCTCCAGGGAGCTCATCACTCACAGCTCCCAACCTGGCCCTCATCACTCAGGGAAATGCATGGAAATGCTGAACAGAAACGAGGAGACAAGGCAAAGCTGAAGATCCCTCTACTGAAAACAGCACAACAGAGGGATGTCATCTCCTTCCTCCCCTTCTCCCTGCACCCAGCAAATATCCAAGGTCAGTTTATGGGTATTTACAAAAAAACAAAGTTCATGTGACGGAGCATGTTTCTCCTACAGCAACTTCCCTTTTATCATCAGGCAAAGCCAAGTTTCTAAAACAAACCCCACGTGACAAAACCCCAGATGCAGGAGAGAGAGAGAGAGAGAGAGAGAGAGAGAACCCATGAGGCTGAGCAGGGAAAGCCTGAGCAAACCATTCCAGCAGGGTTGGGGCTCACCCACCTGAGATCAGAGCCTGCAAGTTCCTCATGGGGAAGCAGCTGCTGAGCCCAAAGATGCTGCTGCTGAAGATGGTGGAGGCGCTGCTGACGACGGCCACGCAGCCCACGGTGAGGGCAAAGAAGGGGGTGGTCCAGGCAGAGGTGTCCACCTTCACCAGCACCGTGATGACCAGGAACACAGCCAGCATGACAAAGAGGGAGCACAGGATCCGGACACTGGCAGGCACCCTAGGGACAAGGGCAGTGAGATGCTCCTGCCTTTAAACTACAACGTGAAGGTGCAACAATGGGGGGGCATCAACTCCTCTGCTGCCGGAGGGAGCAAAGGAAACAGAGGTGGAGGGAGATGGAGAGAGGCAGGGAGCCATTCCAGCAGCTAAGGTCTGGAGATCAAGCACACAAATACATGCCTGCAAACCTGCAGGAGTCTGATCTGGGATAAGGAAGGGTACAAACAAAGTGATGAGGTTCTTGTAGATTTAAGCCAAGCTTGCTACAAGGTGCAGATGGTCCATGTCTTAACTCAGCTCAGGGCATGGCATTGCTCCTGCCTGGACAAGCTTGGCTTTTGTCAGCCAGTTCCCCAATGGCAACAAGGGTATTTTTAAGAGGGAAGACTATTTCCAAGCAATTAACCAAGGAATTTATTTACTCAAGCCAGACATGGGTGCTTTGGTTGGGAGTGAGGTGCCTCACCCCTCTTCATCTCAGCTGGCTGCAACTCAGGCAGGGGCAAAGCGAGGAATTTTGGCTGCACAGAGAGGCTGAACTCAAAATGTCCTATGGCTTCTTCCCAAGGAAAGGGCAGGCTGAGCTGGAACCACCTGGGAACCATGGCTGAAGCCAGAGAAATGCAGGAGCAAAGCCAGGGAAAGCCACAGCTCAGGGA
The DNA here is from genome assembly GCA_013400415.1 of Scytalopus superciliaris. Classification (NCBI taxonomy): domain Eukaryota; kingdom Metazoa; phylum Chordata; class Aves; order Passeriformes; family Rhinocryptidae; genus Scytalopus; species Scytalopus superciliaris. Next base: position 461,862 of record VXBX01000227.1, on the reverse strand, counting down.
GCTGGGATCCAAACAACACTTACTTGTTGACAAGCAAGAAGTTTCCAATCAGGCAGAGCACCGAGGGCACGGTGGAAGCAATGGAGATGTAACTCTCAAAATAGTCCTGCCAGGAGAAAATAAAAAAACAAACCCAAAGTAAAAAAGGTTGAGGGGGGAACAAGACGTGAGTTTCAGGTCCTAAATACAGCACAATAGGGAGTTATGGTGTAGGTGTGCACCCTGTTGCATTGTAGCACATGTTGCAAACTGCTCAGGGCAATGGGAATACTGGAGTTCATCCTCCCATAGCTCTGGGCTACTTCAGGAAATTAGGGACACAAATTCAGAAGGAAATACCTACCATACTGCCATATTGGGCCCATGGGGCAGCACCTGAAATAAGGAGGGCTGGATTTCTCCCACTGTCTCCAATATCCTTAACAACCCCCTTGACTATTTTATCCTCCTTGAGCTCTGTGAGGGCTGTTTTTCATAAATCAGGACACAAAAGCATTAATATTATTAGCCAACTGCCTCAAAAGCCTGTGATGGGAGCGACCAGGACACCTCACCTGAGAATGTGCTCATGCCAAAGCAGCCTGAGCAGAGACACAGGGACATGATTTTCCCTCCCATTCCCCCTCTCTGCACAACTGAAACTCATAGAGAAACTTCATTAAGACTCAACACACATTAACTCGAGGGACTTGTGTATCATTGGAGCAAGTCAGCAGCAGACCCAGTGAACCCCCACCAGCCCAGAGGTCAGGCTGGGAACACAGAAAGCAATAACCACAGCACAGAGAGAGATTTCCTAGCCAAGATTGCAGCCAAATGCTTACAATTTCACTCCATTTTATGTGTCACACTGTTAAAGCATGTCTGTCCCCTCTCCTTGCCTCAAGGTGCTTAAGTCCATTTTTTTCTGCAGGAATCTCAGCCAGCAGGTAGGATGATGACCTACATATCCACCCCTATCATGATACAGGCTTTCATTTTCTGCTGTTATCCAGCTACAGAGACAGGGCCACATCACGTCCAAGCATGAGAAGGCACTTGGCACATTTTCTCTGCACCTTACGTTATTTTTTTTTTTACAGCTTTGTATCATTATAATCAGTTTACAAGCACATTCATCTATTCTTCCCCTATCAGGAACTTCACTGTAAGCAACAGGAAATCTAATAACCACTCCTAGAGGATCCAGACAGACAGAGACATAAACGCCTGTGCTCAGAGCACCAGCTCAGCCTAGCATGAGGCTCAAAGCTCCACAGCCACACAAACTGCAGGAGGCAAGACAAAGCAAAGTGCAAAGCTGGCTGCTAAAACTCAGGCTTATTTACCAACCCACTTGAAATAAACCCCCAGACCATCCCGGGGATACTCAACGTACTTCCAAGTCAGTTTTCTTTTGGGGAGGAAAAATTACTTTAAACACTTTCCACTAAGCAGAAGTGTACTCAAAGTAACTGAGCAGGGATGCTGTGTTTATGAGCATCCCAAGGAAATGGGCTGACACCAGCAGTGAGAAGACAACTGGGCAAGTATTTAAAGTTTTTAATGCAGCAGCAGAATGGTGGGTGGCAAATTTAAGCCTTGCCTGGACCAATGGAAAATATCACACTCCATATTCATCTCTCCTGCTTGTTTGGTTTTAATCCATCTCCAGTGGTAAACTCTTGTCCCTACATGGATATTCCCACCCATCACAGACATGCTTTCAGAGCACATTTTTGGCAATGCAGGATATACCTAGTGCTTCTCCTTTTCTGCTGAGCCCCAAAAATAACAATCCCCAAAGCAAAGCTGACATCTTCCTCCCAGCTTCACCTCTCCTGGGGGAAGGTGTCATCCCTCAGCCATGGAGCTGTGTTTAACCTCACATTAACTACATCACCTTCAAACACACTGCCTTAAAACACTCCAAACAAGAACAAAGCATCACAGTGGCAAATTAGTCACAAGATGCTTTTGAAAGGTAGTTTTTATTCTGCTCTAGCCTGGACTTGGCAGGCTGGAAAAGGTCCATGTGGGTGGCTGAAGGCACTGGAGTGTTACCTGGAGCACAGGGCATGAAATTGGCAGCAGTGAGCAGGCTGGAGATAGGAGGAGATGCATCTTTCCAGATTCAAGCCCCATGTGCAGGTAAACCCTCCTGCTGCAGCCTTGGGATTCACCACCCCAGCGCAGAAACGGGGCTGACTGGTTTAGTTTTGATCAGACTCCACTGCCATGGAAAAGCCACGTTACTTTGCAGCAGAGGAAGGAAAAAGCATCGTGCCATGGCCACAGAGAAAGAGGAGAAACAGCTTTTCAACAAAGCAATGGTTGGTCTGATCAGGAATACAGCTATGCCAGATGATACCTAGGGATACCTATACTTAAAAATAAGAATTGTCTTGGACCAGTGTGACATAGAAGTAGTGAGGAGTGGGTGGGATGCAGGGAATGTTGGAGAACATCATGCCATGTGGTGGCAGAGCACACTTCATCCCCTCTGTACACACACCACCCCCCTCTGACCACCTTCACTAGCACAGGAGCAGACAATTTTGGTCTTCAGGCAACACAGGGGCTTGGGCTCCATGAATTTAATCCACCCAGAACCTTGATTTACACCAGCAGACCTGTACTTTAGCATCCTGGCAGAAGCACTCTGCTTCCTCCCCATCAAAAATGCAGCTGGCTTAATAATTATTAACATTAAAAGAGCTGTGGGTGTACTGGGGTGAGAAACCAGAGGGAAAACGTGGGTGTCACACCTGGCCCTGTGTTTATATAAAAACAAAAAGTGCCCAAACCACCTGAACAAGCTCGGCCTCAGGAGCAGGATGGGATACAGCCTCATCACTCCAAAACTTTCCAGCCACAAAGAAACAAAGCCACAGCTTTGCCAGAGGGACACAAGGAAATAATCCTGCTGTGGCAGGAGGAGCAAGAGAAGGCAGCTTTATTTTTTATAGGGAGAAAAAGAGAGGCGAGCTCAAGGCTGTCTTATCAATTGCCCCATAACAAGCTCCTCACCCCGTATGCCAAAAGCCAGATGTTTATTGCTGCAAGGAGATACGTGTCACACCTGCCAGATCTTGAAGGCCAAAGGAAAAAAAGCCCACCACAAAGATATTTTTACCTTGCACTGTAGAAATTGCCCTATGAAAGGCTTGCCTGATTTGCCAGATGTACCTTAAACCCTTGGCACTTCAAATACAGACAGACCCCAAAGTGGTTTTAAGCACCTATTTGTGCTCTCCAAGTAAACCTCTACCTTTGGTTTGCAGCGGGTGAGACCCCAGGAGATGTTCTGAGGAATCAGAGGAGGGGGGAAAAGAACAAGTTGGGAAGGAAAGCAGCCTTTTTTTTTTCCTGCCTGGAAAGCAGGACACTCACCCGCAGGTCGGATGCTGCCTGCCCCCCGGGGCCAGCCTCGTCTGAGCAGTTCTGCAGCTTGTACATCCAGTAGTGCTTTGCCGTGATGAAAAAATTCCAGGGCAGGAGGGACCCGATGCCCAGCAGGAAGAAGATAAGGTATGCCCCATGTAAGCGGTCCCTTGGCTTGGGCTGGCTGTACCTGCTCCCCAGGGGCTCGTCGAGCAGGGGCTCCTGGTCCGGGGGGATGCTGTCGGGTGCTGGGTGCATGGTGCTGGAAGAAACAGGTACCCACGAGGGATGCGACCCCATCAGCATCCCAAACTGCTGCCCACGGGCTGGCTACATCCCCCCGCCCCGATCCCAGCAAATCACGGCATCACAGAATGGCTTGGCTTGGAAGGGGTTTGGAAGGGCATCTTGTTCCACCTACTATCCCACCTTCCACTATCCAAGCCCCATCCAACCTGGCCTTGGACACTTCCAGGGATGGGGCAGCCCCAGCTTTCCCTGCCCAGCCTTTGCTGGATGAGCGAGCTGCCCTGGCTCGGCACGGGGGGATGGAAAGCCATGGGAAAAGAGACCGAGACACGGCAGGTTCCACCCCAGCAGCGCCCACGTGTCCTCCCGCAATTAATAATTAACAACCAGCCCGTGCCCTCGGCCTCGCAGGAAAGCTCAGCCGAGCTCACGGGAGGCTCCAAAAATGAAAACCGAGGTGCAAACTCGTATTGGCTTGTAAACTATGACATCATCACCCGGGCTCCCAAACTGAGCGTGACGTCACCCGTGCCGTGCAGAACGAGCCACAAAGGCACAACAACAACAACGACGTCACGTCGCTCTGG
>VXBX01000227.1:440279-457643 GCA_013400415.1 Scytalopus superciliaris | reverse complement strand
GACGTCACGGCGCTCCGGAAAACCGCCCGGGAAGGCAGCATGGAGAGGGTGGGAGGAGGGCAGGGCAGCGGGACCCACCGCGGCCACCGGAGAGCGATCGGGGCGAAACCCCCGCCCCGCGGAGCGCGGGGGAGGCGGAAACGCCGCGGGTTTGGAGGAAAGAAACAAGCAAAACAGGGAAATTCCGGGAGAGGGGAACGGCGCATCCCGCCCTCCCAACCGGCTCCTCCCTTCTCCCACCCACCCACACATCCATCCATCCCCTGCCCCGCATCCCTCCCGCAGCACTTACGGGGGTCCCGCTCGGCCCTGCCACCGCCTCCAGCCCCGCCGAGCCCCGCCCCTTTAAGGGGTGACCACGCCCACTCGCGGCAGGACACGCCCCTTTTGGCGGGCGGACCACGCCCAATCGTGAGGCAGGCCACACATCATCGTCATTACATGACCACGCCCCCTCGTGAGTGGCCACGCCCATCTCGGATTGGCCACGCCCCCGTCCAGACAGGGGTGGGTCCTCCCCGTCCTGGGCCCGCCCCCTCCGTCCCAAATTCTGCCCCTCCATCCCAAATTCTGCCCCGGTTCTCCCGTCCCGGTGAGACCCCCCTGAGTCCAGTTGTGGGGTCCGAGCACGGGAAGGATGTGGAGCTGCTGGAGCGAGTCTGGAGAAGGACATGGAGATGCTCCAAATGCTGGAGCCCCTCTGCTCTGGAGTCAGGCGGGGAGAGCTGGGGGTGTTCACCTGCAGAAGGGAAGGATGCAGGGAGATCTGAGAGCCCCTTCCAATGCCTGAAGGGGCTCCAGGAGAGCTGGAGAGGGATTTGAGACAAGGGATGGAGGGAAAGGACAAGGGGGAATGGCTTAAAGCTAGCAGAGGGCAGGGTTAGGTGGGATACTGGGAAGGAATTCTTTCCTGTCAAGGTGATGTGGCCCTGGGACAGGTTGCCCAGAGAAGCTGTGGCTGCCCCATCCCTGGGAGCGTTCCAGGCCAGACTCAGTGGGGCTTGGAACAACCTGGTCTAGTGGAAGGTGTCCCTGCCCATGGCAGGGGGTGTGGAAGGAAATGATCTTTAAGTCCCTTCTGACCCAAACCACTCTGTGATTCTGTGAAAATCAGTGTTAATCACATTCTGGTTTATGGCACAAGCTTTTGCTGGGCTTGAGTTTTTGGTGGAATGGGGAACATCCTCTGTGGGATATGGGGCCCCTTACCTGAGATCCTCCTGTACTCACTGTGCTTCCTGCAATGCCTCATCAGGATGAATTTCACTGTAAAGTCCTCAATTTCCTTCAAACTACACTTTAACACCCCCCTCAGAGCATGATGTGACTGTAAATGGAAACATCATTAGCTCTTGTTTCCCTTTTTCCTTCCCCAAAGGTGTGTTTGGGTCCTCAGCATCCACACAGGGATGTGATAAACTGGTGTAACCCCACTACCATCAGACAGGCTTTGCCAATTCATTTGTATTAGTGTTGGCGAATAAATTAGTTAGGCTTTACATCTTCTATTTCCTGTTGCCAGCTGTTTGCCTTTAGCCTTCCCCATCTCCAGTCCCTGAGGTGACAATAACCAACCTGGGTCTCTTCCTTGCTTTCTCCTCCATTGCAAACCAAGCCAGCCCTTCTTTTTTCTTTTTCTTTTTTACAGAAGACTCTGAAATGGTCTAGTCTGGATTTTTTTCCACCTATGGGAGGAATGCAGAGGGACCCAGATACCTCCCAGCAGCACCAGTGCACGCACAGCTGGCCACCACCCATCTCCAGCCTGTGAGCCTGCAAGGGGAGCAGGTCAGATGGCCTTGGCCACCCAGAAGTCAAAATAACCCAAGACACACACAGGCTCTCGTGTTTGTTCCTCTTCTGCAAGCAAAACAAGCCAAAGCACGCAACCAACCCACTGGCGATGTGCTGAAACGGAAAGGCTGGGGAGAGGAGCATGTGGGTTTCTCTCCAGAGGTTTCTCCTTGGGATTTTCATCCACATTGACATGCCAAGCTGGGAAAGCACCTGAGGAGATGGCACGGCCTATCCGAGTCAGTAGCTCATCAGCTCTGAGGGACTCGCCTGATGTTTCTGACCTGCTGCCATCCATCATGTCAAAAAACCCACTGCTGGAGAAGAGCCTCGGATCACATCAGCACAAGGGACCGTGACAGCCCAGCAGGGGGAACAAAGCCAGGCCACGCTGGGCCAGGGCCAAGACGGCCCCTGCAGTCAACATTACCCACACTCGAGAGACCCTGCACAGTAGCACAGCCCCCTGCACGGGCTGGGGGCAGATTTTAGGGACACCCCCATGCTGCTCCCCTGCTCCTGCTTGTCCTCTGTCCTGCAGAATAAATCTGTCAACACTCAGGGATGGGATTTTGAACCTGTCACAGGGACAGGGCTCAGTGTATCAGCTGCAGGGATTTGGGGCAGCTGGATTTTAAGGGGATTGAGCAAGCTGGGTGTTTCAATAGGAGTACAGCAGGGGAAATCAGGCACCAGTCAGACAAAATTATCCATGGATTTGGGCCCTTGGAAAGGTAGTTTATTGGAAAAGGTGCCCAGGGAAAGCAACTGGGGAGACAGAGGGTAAGGGAAATCAGATGGAAAGGGACAGGGGGAATGGCTTTAAATTGACAAAGGCCAGGGTTAGGTGCGATACTGGGGAGAAAGTCTTTGGCTGAGAGGGTGGGCAGGCCCTGGCACAGGGTATCCAGAGAAGCTGTGGCTGCCCCATCCCTGGGAGTGTCCAAGGCCAGGTTGGACAGGGCTTGGAGCAACCTGGGCTAGTGGAAGGTGTCCCTGCCCACGGCAGGGGGTGGCACTGGATGAGCTTTAAGGTCCCTTCCAACCCAGACAGTTCCATGATTGAAAAGGTCTACATATGCCTCAGCACCCTATCTGGAGCTGGAAAGCTCACCTGGGTGGGTTTGGCTTTTGTGCAGGGACAGATTATAGTTGCTGCAGTGTCAGGGCAGTAACTTCCCCCCCGTATCTTTCACTGGCTGCAGAATCCCCACGCCTGCCCAGAGCAGGGAAAACGTTGCCATCTCCTGGTGGCACCTGGTTCCCACGAGCTGGACAAGGTGAATGACCCAGGCCAGGATAGCAGGATCTTTGTATGCCCCTGCAAACCCTTCTGGCTTAGTTTCCTTGCTGGAATTGAAGCAGGGGAGCAGCAGTGGCCCCCAAGCAAGGGAGGAAGCAAAGTGGGATGCTGGAGTAAAGGGATGTCCGAGTTGCAGACTGCAGCTCTGTAATCCATTCACCCCTCCCAAATTAGCCACCCTGAACCCAATCCTTGCTGGAAGGGGCATTGCTTTCTGCAGGCTATCCCTTGGGGAAGGGAATGCACTGCTGGAGGAGGCTTAGCCCACAAGACACATCTCTAGCACTTGGCTCCCACCTTGTAATCATCCATGCAGGTCCAAAACCACCCATCAATCAATCTCCAGCCTACCTCCATCAGCGACTCTGACAGCAACATCCTCCCACTGGCATGCCTGTGGCATCCCAGTCAAAACCAGTTTGGAGGGAAGCTCACAGGGATACCCCACAGTGCCAGTGCTGCCAGACCTGAATCCCTGTGGGTGCTAAACCCCGCAGGAACCAGTGAGTGATTAACAGGAGAGGAGCAGACTGTTGTTTTGTTTTTTTATTAGACTAGGAAATATAATTTATTGCATAAAAATTAATTTGTTACAATAGGAATGCTAAACTTTATTTACAGTTCTTTAGTTTACAGAATAAACAGATGCCGTTTCAGAGGATGCCACCAGGCCCATCCCCCGGACATATAAATATGGAAACGGATTGTGGAGCGAGAGATGGACACTGCCAGCACGACACAGACCACAGGTCTGCCTTTGCCTAAAGGCCTGGCTGGAGAAACCCCTGGCTGTGGAGGGCTCCTGAGGAGCTGGCACCCATGGGAGATGGGCACAGGTGCTCAGGGGACTGGTGGGGGGGACAAACCCTGCCTCCCTCCTGCCCCCCTTCCAACACAGGTTCCCTGGTCTGGAAAATGGGGAGAACCTCCCCAAACACAGCTGAGTCAGGCAGCTGCTGCCTGCCAAAAGGAAAGGGAAGATGAATGCAGACGGATGGGGATGGAGACAGAGGCACCCGTGGGTGGGACAGATGGATGGACAGAGGGACAGACCTATGTGCTGGTGCAGTGATCCATAAACCAGAGACAGCGAGAATGGGAGCGAGAGAGATTCAGAGGTGACCTGAAGGAGCATCTCATCTCATAGAGAACACCGTGGAACTGAGAAAGGAGCCCTCTAAACCACCAGCAGCTGGTTTGATCCATCAAGTCTTTGTTTCTTTCCAAATTTGCTTATTCCTCCTTAACTCAGAGGTGCGGTCTCAGAAATGCTCAAATGCAACCTACAGGAGAGATAAAACCCTTCCCACATGACAGAGGACCTCACCCAATAGCAGTCTTCCCATCCAGCACAAGTGAAAAAGATCTCTCCCACAGCCTTAAAAACCCAGCCAGAAGCCCAGAGACCCCAAAACACAACAGGGAGTGGCTTTACATGTTCCATCACTGCTCTAAGAGCTGCCCAGAGGAATCCCATCTTGCCCAGCAATACTGACAGCTCTCCCCAAGCTGCCCTGTGTAGGTGATGCTCTCCAGGGCTCCCTGAGTGTGCTCCAGTCCCCAGCACACTGTAGGGTGGCACAGGCACCCCCTGACACCGGGCCAGGGCTTTGCAGCCAGGACACAGCATGTCACAGCCCAAAGCAGGACCTGCTCCTAATACTTCCACTGATGGACAACCCACAGCCTTGCTGTGTGACCTAGTCTAATCCTGAGCTTACCACCCCCTTCCTACAATTTTTTTCTTTAAAACAGACAAATTTCTAACATTCAGCACTCGCTGAGTAACTATTTCTACCTGCAGGCAACCTAAATTTTTACCTTCATCAAGACACCGTATCTGTGTGAGGAACCTGGTTCCTGCCTACCCCTTGATTACTTTCCATTCAGCCCACAACTTCTCCATCGTTACAAAAAGTCTAGGCCAGGGAAAAACAGGAGCTGCAATGAGGGATGGAAACCTGATCATCACTCACCATGCCATCCCTCGTGTGGAAATGCTCAGCCTGGCTCATAACTTGGGGATGCTGAGGTAAACCCCCCTGAATCCTTGCTGAAATACTGTATCACAAACCAGGAATAGGACCCCAGATGGAGGCAGCCTGAGTAGCCACATCCCAGCCCACCAGCCCTGTGCTCTCCCTGGATCCTTCCACAAGTCACTCCTCACCTCCCTCTGATCCCCAGGCCCAGATTTGGAGTGTTCTCTGCAAAATCCTGCCAGGTTTAAAACACCCCCCACTTTGGCCTCAGGGTCCAGAGGTTGGTGTAGGACCAAAATCTTTGGTTTGTACTGAAGTTACGCAAATGAAGGCGCAGTCATCCTAAAAAGCTCCCCCAAACAATGCCAGGGAAGAATTTATTAAAAACACCCATATGTGGATGCACTCTCCCCACCCTGAACCCCAAATACAGGGCAGCATCCCTCAGCCCTCCTCACAGGTGAAATGGAGTCCCTCATTCCGCTGGGCACCACTGCCAGGGACAGGGGAGTTTGCAAGGATAAAAAACCTTGGGAAGGGTCTGAGCTGACCCTGAACCAGAGGGGCGGAGAGGCACTTCACCCTACGGACTCCCTGGGGGTCCCAGGACATGTAAACATGTTTTGCTCGACTTGGATCACACGCTTTTCCCTACAAAAGTGTGTCCACTGAAATCTCTCTCTCTGCCACCCCAACCACAGCAACGCTCTTGCTCTCACACACCCAAAAAAACCCCAAAAAGATTTATAAATCTTTTTTTTTTTTTTTTTTTTTTTTTTAAAAAGGACACATCCAAAGATCTGGATAATAAATTATTTGCGTTTCCTAAGAAACTTTTTTTTTTTTCTTTTTTTCTTTCTTATTTGCCTTGTTAAGCTGCCTGAAGCCTTTGACAGAAGTTAAGCCGTTCGCCTGGATTGTACTCATCTCTTCAACGCAGAAATGCTATTAGGTCAGAAGGAGGGGAACCCAAAAGAAGGAGGAAAAGGAAAGCCCCCATCCCAACTTGAGAAGCCCTAATCCCTCCCCATGCCACGAGGAGGAGGACGAGGAATGCTGCCTAACACTTGAGTTGCTTGTAAACGCTGAGGATGGGTCTCTAAGGCTGACAGCAATGTGGGGAGGGAGGAGAAGTGATGGCCTCAGCCCTTCCTTGCTCAGGATGGATGTGCCTCCCCACCACTGTTGGGGAAGGACCCCTCCTCACCCCCTGTTTCTTTCTCCCAGCCCACCAGCCACAGGAGCATCATCAGCAGTCCCCCTCTGTGGCCATGACCACCAGCATCTCACTCTTGCCCATCTCTTCTAAGGCACTGGCCAGGGTGTTGAGATCGCCGTCGTCTTGGTGCTCAGCTTCCCATAAGTCCAGGAGCACCCCAGTGGGGCTGGCTTTGGTGGCAAAGTAGTTCAGATACCTGAGAGGGAGAAGCAGAGGAGGACCAGGTTGGTGTGGTGCCCTTTGGGAATGGAAGGGGGGAGGATGCTGGAGCAGCAAACCTGTTTGCAACATGAACCTCGATGGGAATGAAGGAACACAATTGCCAAAGCCCTTGAGATGCCATCTTCAACTTTTAGACAGAGCTGGCACTCATGCAAAACCAATGTAAGCTGTGTTTTGCTGAAATTACTCTCCCTCTCTTTGATTCTTGGGGTGAACCCAGACAGGAATGGCACAGCTGTGGTCCCAGATAAGTAAGGGCCATTCAAAGTGCCGAGAGACCCACAGATGGATCTCAAAGTAGTCTGGGCTGGAAGGGATCTTGAAGCTCATGTCATTCCAAGCCCCCTGATATTGGCAGGGACACTTTCCACTAACTCAGGTTGCTCCAAGCCCCATCCAACCTGACCTTGGATACTTACAGGGATGGGGGAGCTGCAGCTTCTCTGAGCAACCTGTGCCAGGGTCTCCTCACCCTCACAGGGAAGACATTCCTTCCTAATCTCTCACCTAAAGTTCTCCTCTTTTGGTTTAAAGCTGTATCCATGGACAGAGAGGGATATAACTAGGCAGAACTATATCCATATTTATGGGTGCGCCTATTGAGCTGGACATAACCTCACTGGGTGCCTGCAGCAGAGAGGGAGCACAGACTGAAGCCCCCCTGCCTGGGGAACAGCAGTGGAAAACAAAGCATGGGGACACCCACCGGTCCATGGAGAGCTTCTGGGCGAGAAGTCTCCAGTCGTTTCCCCTGGAGTTGGGAGCATCCAAGCTGTTGCAGATCTTCTGCCGGATGGAAAGGGGGATTTTGAAGGCGTAGGGTCCCACCTGGGTGGTGGAGGTGGCACCGCTGTGGTGGGAGCGGAGGGTGTCAAAGGAGCTGTTGTGCTGCAAGGGAAAGGACAGGGAGAGATGTTGCAGCACAGAGCTGAAATACCTGAGTGTGTCCCCTCACTGTTCCCCCACCTCCCCTGCGCTCACCTCTCCCAGCGTGATGTGGAGCTGGAAGATCTGCCCTTCCCCTTCCACCTGCCGGACGCAGATCTTGCAGGTGAGCTCGGTGGAGGCCTGGCTGTACCTCTCCAGGGTGAAGGTGCAGTGCAGGGCTCGCTGGCTGCCGCTCCAGATGTGATAGAAGGGGATTTCCTGTGGGCCACCAAAGCATGGGCTCAGCGGAGGCTCCAGCAGCTCTCCTGGGAGATCCCACCTCCTCCAGCCACCCCATGAGGGTTGAGACAGGACAGCAACCCACAGAGAGAGCATCTCACCAAAAAGCCCAGAGAACCAGTCCCCCTTCCTCCTCCATCCCTTTGGGATAAGAGCAGTGCACCCACAACCCTGTGGTGCCTGGCTGAAGATGGTGCTCCCAGTCTGGGCCCCCGGCTGTCCCCCCTCAGCCCCTCACCTGGTACTTGGCCAGCAGCTTGCTCCTCCACAACGCGTGGGGGATGTCATGGATGGAGAGACGCAGGTTGTGGTAGCTGTCCTTGAAGGGCAGGGGCTTGGGCTCCTCCAGCAGGTACCCTCCTAGTGTCCTCTCCAGCTCCAGCACCTCCTGTGGGCAGTGGGACAGGCAGCATGAGACCCAGGAGAAGGGCACGGGCTGCTCCTCTGCCCACCTCCATGCTCAAAGCCAGGCATGGAGCGGGGAGAGGAGATGCCAAGAAGAGCCAGCAGCAGCAACAAGTCAATGGAGAGCAGCCTTTGCCACCCCAACAGAACTTGCCAACTCATCTCAGCCCCACCTAAAACTTGAATTTTGTAACATGAGCATCCATAAATGCCTCTGTACTTCTCAGAGAATGCAACACAAGGGTCAGGCACTCCTTTGAAGGGTGCCACCCTATTTGCCTTTAACACCACCCCATCATCAAATCAGCAGCTTTTAGGTGAAAAAGACAGTGAGCCAGAGTGCTGCCAACATCCCCACCCAGAGGGACCACAGCAATCCTGACAGGATCCACAGGACAGGTCACACAGGGAATCACACAGCCACCCACCAGTGGTCCAGGTAGCCAAAGCATCAAAACTCCAGCTTCCCATGCTGCACCAGATAGTATATATACCACAAAACCCTCCCAAGGTGGGGAGAGACGTGGATCCATGCAGGGATAACAGGATCTATAGAAAACCGAGGTAAATCACAGTTTTCTGTGCAGCAAAGAGAAAACCCACCCATGAGCACCCCAACCTCTCATGGAATGCCTGCAAAAAGGGGTCCCAGCAGAGGAGACAAGCAACACCCTCACTGTTTCCTTCAGAGAGGGTGAGGAGGAACAAGGAAAGCAGCCAACACATTATTATTTCACTGTGGTCACTTTGCAGGCAGTTGCATCAGGTTGCCTGCTCCCTGGGGCCAGGCTATTCTGAGAGGCACCAAGGCAGCATCTCGCTGCCAGCACAAACAGCTCTGGGAAGTTGCTATTTACCTTCAGAGCATCTGGCGTGTCCTCCAAGCAGTAGACCTTGAGGCTGTACTCCAGGGAGGTGCAAACGGTGGGGGCAAAGATGGCCAGCTGGAGTCTCTTGATGGCTGACCTGGAGTAGGACTCTCCCACGAAGACGTAGGTGCCGAGCTGGTCTAGCAAAATGTGGCACGACTTGGCTTCCAGCTGGCAGTAGCAGGGAGTGTTGAGGGTCTCCTCATCCAGGGTCACAACTTCCTACAGATGGGACATCAAGGCTGGGGGTCAGCCCACAGTCCCAGGGCTTGTATCCCTCAAGGCTGACAGTCTGTGGTGGCCGCTGGGCTGGGTTCCCACCTTACCTCCCAGTTTCCCTGGTGGGACTGTGTTTTCAGCTGGTAAATCCAATCCGAGGAGCTGATGTCGGCACAGTGGGGAATGGTCAGGACGACGGGGCGGCACAGGAGCAGGCCAGTGGGTCCACAGGTCACTGCAGGGCTCAGCACTGTCTGTGTGCCCTCAGAGGGCAGGCTGGGGAGGGAGAGGGGACACTGGTTGGAAAGGAAACCCCACAGTGGCCAGTGAGGAGTGGACACGTGGGCAGCACGGGGTGACTTACAGGGCACTCTCTGCCTTGTTGAGGACCAGGTACATCTCGTAGAACTTCCCCTGGGGGATGGCCCCATGGGGAACCAGCAAGCTCACCCCTGGAATGGCACAAACAGGTGCTGTTAGTCACAAAAATAGTGAGAAATGAGGGAAAAACTACCCTCAACCCCAGCCAGATAACACCAGGACAGCAGGGAACTAGGGCAGCCCAGAAACACCTCCAGATCAGAGAATCATGGAATGTGTTGGGTTGAAAAGGACCTTAAAGATCATCTCATTCCAACCCCCTTGCCATGGGCAGGAACATCTTTTCACTAGACAAGGTTGCTCTAAGCCCCATCCAGCCTGGCCTTGGACACATCCAGGGATGGGGCAGACACAGCTTCTCTGGAATAGCCCAGAGCTGCACCACTTGCAGGGATGAGCCAGGTCAATGTGTTCAAAAGAAAATCCTAATCTCTGGATCTTTTTGCAAGGTGCTGGCCCTGGATCAATGGCAGAGAGAGGCCAAGTAAAGCCCAAGGAGGCTGTAACCTCCAGCCTGAGATGCCTGGCTTGGAAACAGCTCACTGCCTTCCTTCCCTGAGCAAACTTGGGGACTGCTCACGCAGGAAAGTCTGCTGGGACAAGACCAACTCCCTGAATATTCAGCAGCCAAACAGTTCCTCCTCCCAGCCTGGAGCTTACCAGTGCCTGGTACGGTGAGCCTTCCCCCCAGGTAGCCAAACGTGCCACTGGCACTGTAGCCATGCTCCCGGGGCAAGCTGAGGAGGTGCTGGGAGCCCAGGGTTTTGCTCCGCACATTCCCAAAGTGGCCATCCCTGGCGTTGTCCCCCGGGTAGGTGCCGGTGGCCGGGACCCCTCCCAGCAGGTCGGTGCCATCGTGCAGCCCCGGTGAGGAGGAGGCAGTGGAGGAGTTGTACACCTTGATCTTGAGGTTGGGCAGGGGGTCGAGCAGGGGGGAGTTGGTCATGGGGATCTTGTCAGAGGAGTCCTGCAGAGCGTACAGGGGGCCACGGTACAGCCCTGCGCTGGCTGTCAGGTCTGGCTGCATGGAGGGGTGCAGCAGCTGGGGGTTGTCTGTGGGAGGAGGAAACACAGATGGTTGGAAAAACACTGCCTGAGAGAAGGGATCATAGAATCCTAGAATGGTTTGGGCTGGAAGGGACCTGCAAGTTTATCTGGTTCCAACGCCCCTGCCATGGGCAGGGATACCTTCCACTAGACCAGGTTGCTCCAAGCTTTGCCCTGATTCCCCCCATCAACACCTCACCTCCATGGAGTCCTCAGCCTTCAAAAATCAGCACGTTCCCCCAGGAAAATGGGTCTGGGGGTCCAACAAGGTCATGTCCCCTACTGTGACTTGCAGCCTGACTTTCTTTCTGGCAAGCAGAACCTGGGTGGGCTGTGGCTCTCACCATGCCGGGAGGTCTTGAAGTTGACAGGGTGAAATCCTCCAGTCAGAGCGGCTGACGAGTCCGTGATGTCCGTGTCGAAATCCCGGCACCTCCTCCGGTACACCACCACCCCCACAGCCATGAGGATCACAATGAAGACAAAA
This sequence comes from Scytalopus superciliaris, assembly GCA_013400415.1. Classification (NCBI taxonomy): domain Eukaryota; kingdom Metazoa; phylum Chordata; class Aves; order Passeriformes; family Rhinocryptidae; genus Scytalopus; species Scytalopus superciliaris. The sequence goes on along the minus strand of VXBX01000227.1, from coordinate 446,548 downwards.
ATGGCCACCACCAGCCCGGCGTACAGGGCCACGTCGCCTGTGGCCTCCAGCACTGGGAGGGATTAAAGAAGTGGAGGTGAAGAAAGGAGAATGAGAAATGCACATCAAGACCCACCAGCGCTCCCCAACCCTAGCACTGACTCAGGCACGAAGGGAAGGATGTGCCCTGGGCCTGTTGGAAAGGCTGGGCAGCAGGATGGAGGGTGTTTTCTAAGAGCAAGAAGTCAAGAGCGATGCTAGAGAATGAGATGGAGGTGAAGCCCTCAAACCTTTGGAGGACACCTGGCCACAGCTTATGCCAGCTTCACCTGAGCACCAAGGATCCCTGAAACATTAGGCTTGTGCAGCTCAGGTTCATGATCAACCCTCACATCCTAACAGAGGGAACCCTGAGGAGTACACAGGAGTTTTGGGCTGGGTTGGTCCCTCTTCCCACCCTGTCCTCACCCAGCTTCTGAGGAACCCAACCACAGATGCAACAGAACAAAACCAAAGAAACAAACAAAAACAATGGCCATGAAATGAGCACTTACAGTGGCTTTTGGGTTCGCTTAGAACTCTTTTATCTGTTAGGAAAACAAAGTTAGAAAAAAAAAATGGTGAAGGTGGTGATGGGGATGAGATGAAGCAGAAAGTGGGGGAAAGGGGAAAGCCAACCTGGGGGCATGGGCAATCAGCATAATTTCCTGGGCCATGCCAAAAGCCAGGCAGAAGCACAGTGACAAAGACATCTCCATGCCCAGCCAGACCCTGGCACGCATGTCCCCACCTGACAGGACTTTGGAAATTTCTGGCTGTGGCAACACTGAAGGGGACAGTGGTGTCACACAGCAGCAGGTGGCAGCATTGGCTGCCTTCAGCATGCTCACTCATCTTTATTGGTTTATTTCCAAAAAAACTCATCTCCAGAACTCCTACCCAGCAATGACCATGGGCAGGTGTGTTTTCACGGTGGGGCTGACACACCCCTCCTGCTTTGCCCCCGCTACCCACAACCAGCCTTATTTCAGCAGAGACCCCACACCTAGAGGGGAGCTGGGGGGGTCTCAATGCCATTGGGACATTTAGATCCCACCCAAAATCCCTACTATTTCTATCCTTCAGGTCAGAACTAGCTTTGGAAGGGGTGTATAGACCACCATGGCAACGGCACAACTCAAACCCCAGGCGCCAGTGGCGCTGCTCCACCAGCTCAGAGGCGCAGCGTGGCCAAGTGCCTGTGCCCACCCACCCACGTACTCACTCTGCAGGCAGAGCCCGTCGGTGCAGTTCTTGGAGTCCAGGAGCCCCCCGCTGCAGTCCTTGCCGCCGTTGCGGGGCGCGGGCGCGGCACACTCGCGGCTGCGCCAGTGCGTGCACTCCGTGCTGCACGCCGACCACTTGCTCCACTCCGTCCATGCACCATCCACTGCGGGACACCAGACACGGCAGTGTCAGTAAACCCTCCTGGCACAGCCCTCGGGGTTCCTTCCCCAGTGCCAGGATGGTGCTGGCAGCAGGAAGGAGCTTCTCTTGGGGAGTGTTGGCCCAGCACACCCAGCCCGGCCGCCCTCTGGGGAGGTTCATTGTATGTCTGCAGGCACGCCCAGCTCTTTGAGACTCAAATATGGTAGAATCATAGAATTGGGTTTGGGTTGGAAGAGTCCTTAAAGATCATCTCATTCCAAGCCCCTGCCACGGGCAGGGACACCTCCCACCAGCCCAGGTTGCTCCAAGCCCCGTCTAGCCTGGCCTTAGACACTTCCAGGGAGGGGGCAGCCACAGCTTCTCTGCCCAACCTGTGCCAGGGCCTGCCCACCCTCACAGGGAAGAATTTCTTCCCAATATGTGATCTAAGCCTACTCTTTGTCAGTGGGAAGCCATTCCCTCTTGTCCTGTCCCTCCAGGCCCCATAAATAGCCCTTCTCCATGTTTCTTGAGGATCCCTTCAGTTACTGGAAGGCCACAATTAGGTCACCCCAAAGCCAGGCTGAACCATCCCAACTCTCCCAGCTTTTCCTCACAGCAGAGCTGCTCCATCCCTCTAATCATCTTGGCAGCCTCCTCTGAACTCGCTCCAACAGGTCAATGTCCTTCCTGTGCTGGGGACCCCAGAGATGCATGCAGTGCTCCAGGTGGGTGCTTTAGATGGGTCTCCTGAGCCTCTGTCCCCTTGGGACGCACTTGGGAGCACAGCAGGACCGTGCCACCCAGGGGATGAGCGGCATGGGCACGCCCGGTTCCAAACCCACCTTACCTGGGCAGAGGGTGGTGCAGGTGATTTTCTGGAAGGGCTGCCCATCACAGAAGGAGCCACCGTTGAGCGGCGCGGGGTTGGTGCAGGTCCGGGTGCGCTTCTGCCAGCCCCGGCCACAGCGGTTGTTGCAAGGAGACCACTCGGACCAGGTGGACCAGCCACCGTTCACTGCAAGAGGAGGTGGAGAACATCAACACCAGAGCTCAGTTCAGCAGGGACAGGAGCTGAGCCTCGGGTTCTTACATCTTCTGTGAGCCCCCTGGTACAGCTCACCCTCATGAAAAGCAAATCAGAGGACTTCTTCTTGTGTCTCCCACCCCGTGCCCAAGATGCTCAAGCCTGCTTTGGTTCTTTTTCCACTTGGCAAATGTTTATGTATATGGCCCCAAAGCAGAACTTTGGTTTCATAGCAAAATTCAGCCAAATGCAGCTTTGAGAGTCAAATCAATCCAGCTGAGTCCAACCTCCACCCACCTTCCCACCCAACAGGGAAGGCTTGGAAATACATCCATCCCTACACCTCAGAACCTCTCCCAACAGCCTGCAAAAGCTAAAAGAGGCTCCTGTTCTCCAGATATTGGTTATCACCTAATTCAATGCACTGATTTAATTCACTCCCACCACTCCCAGAAAGTGCCCATATTCCCCTTGGCTGGAGGCATGGCCAGCAGCAAAGGTCCCCTCCCCCGAGCAAGGGCCAGTACCGTAGACGATGACAGCAGCCGTGGTGCTCCGGCGCTTGGCCACGATGTTCTTGGCCATGCAGGTGTAATTAGCAGTGTCCAGGAGCCGGGCCTGCTTGATGATGAGGTTGTGGTCAATGGTGATCAGGAAGTTGGTGTCCTGGGAGGGATCAATGACATCCTCGTTCCTCAGCCACTCCACCTGGCAGTAAAGAAAGGGGTGGGTGAGGACGGTGATTCAGCCTTCAGAGAGACCACCAATGTTCTCACTGCCTCTGGCCAACCTTGCCTTTCACTGTATTTATTTCTCCTCAAAAACTGGCCTAAACCAGACTAGGGGACATTACTGTTTTGGCCAAGGATGAGACACTGTGGCACAGTTCCCAGGGGCTGACTGAGCTGTGGGCAAGGAAAGCTCCCCTCCTGTGGTAGAGAAACCCATCCATACTGACGTTCCCAGCTGCCCTCTGCTCCCACCGGTGGCTGCTCCCCTTCAGACAACTCACTGGGTGCCTCCTTGTCAGCTCTTCCCTCTAAGGGTTAACAGCACCTCAGGAAGTGTGGGAGAGGAGTTCTGAGCAGGTGCTGAGGTTACCTGTGTTATTAGATGTCACAACAACAAACCCACTGCCCAAAATAAACCATTCTGCTGCATAATGAGAGTTGGCAGTCTCAGCACAAAGCCATCCATCACGGCCACAAGCCACCTGCAAGGACATGCCCTGGGATGGGAGGGGACACCCCTACCATTAGGGTGGCATTCCTTTGGGCTGCAGGGCCCCTCACCTCGGCCTGTGGGACCCCCTCAGGTGGGCGACACTGCAGCAGGACCTCGTGCTCCAGCGGGACCTCCTTGCCCAGCGGCTCCTGGTCAAAATTCTTCCGTAGGTCTGAGAGGGAAAGGAAAAGCCAGGGGTCACCAGCCCTGCTGCAGGAACAGGGCAACCTCCAAAACTCTAGGGGGCACCTCAGCATCCAGTGCCCACAAGTCAGGAAATCCCTCTGGCATAGCACAGCAAAACCTGTCCTGGGAGGAAGCAGCTGAAGAATCATGTTTTCCAGGATGGATTTGGGCAGCATGTGGTTCTCAAGGACAAAATCTTTCCTCCTTTATGCTTTTGCAAGCCTATACCCCCATCCTGTCTTTTCCTTTCAGGGCTAAACCTCAGCATGACCACTGTTCCCTATCCCTCCTATTTCCTTTCCCCTCTGGACCTTACTCCAGGACCCTCCTTTTGTGGATGGGAAAAATGAGATTTGCACAACAGTTCATCTCCCACATCAGTGCTGAAGGAAATTCCCAGAATTCAGGGCTAAGGGGGCTTGTTGCTCAGCTCTGCCCTGCTTGGTCCTGGCTGAGCCACACACCCAGACTTGCTGGAAAGGCAGCCATTGCACTCCAGTGGGGAATGGCTGCTGAGGAAAAGCCAGGCTTGATCAGCAAGGGGCTGGACAGTGCCCTGGGGAAGGGAAGAGACTAGAAGACCAGCAGAGCCCCTTGGGATGTGGGTGACATTGCAATGTCCTGCTCCAGAGCTTTGGAAGGAGCAGGAGCATCACTAGATGGTGCTGCAATCCTCTGCTACAACTCTCAGGCTTCTCCATGTGGCTCCCAATCCCTGGCTTCATCTCATCTGCTCTGAAAAACACCATGTATTAAAGGCCAGGTTCGATGTGACTTTGAGCAGCCTGGTCTAGTGGAAGGTGTTGGAGGTCCTTTCCAACCCAAACCATTCTATGATTCCATGATTTTCCCTGTTCAGACTAAACCCTTCAGTAGCACAGCCAATTCATCAGACCTCTCCATTCCGGATAACATGCTGGATTATTAGCCCTCTAATAGCAAAATCCTTTTGGGGCCAGGGAAGCCTGGCTGTTCTCCCATGGCTTTGCCACCTCATCTGCTAATGGAGCAAATTTGGGTGGGAACAGTGTGATTAACTCGCCCTTAGTCAGGCTGACACCCCCAAACAGCAGCTCAGAGACGTGACATATGACAGCAGGGACTCTGGGGACACGGAGTCGCTGATTCAGGCAGAGCGTGCAAGGTGCTATCCTTGGGTTATTAGGGATAATAAAGCACCGGGAAGAGCTGAGCTGACGGGCACGGCGGCATTAACCCAGGTAGTGCCACGGCCTCTCGCCCACCAAGAGCAAGGCCAGAACTGGGCTGGGGAACAAAGACCAGGGTCATCCAGCAGGCCATCCCTGAGTCATCAGGATTCCAACAGGGAGCCAGCTTTGGAGACGGGCAACCCCTTGGGAACAAGCGCTGCCAGGCACTTACATGCTATGCGGACGTAGGCGCGGCGGCTCTTGGTGGTGCCCGCCGAGCTCCAGGCCACACACTGGCACCAGTAATCCTCCAGGCCAAAGAGCTCCTCCACCTGCTGCCGGGAGACCTCAATCTGCACCTCCCGCACCAGCATCCCTGGAAGGGGAGAGAGGGGATGGCATCAGCTTGGCAGGAACATCCAGGAGGAGGGAAACTGAGGCAGTGCCTGAGAGGGATAGTGGATGTGCAAAACTTTGGTGGAGAGAGGCAGCGGGTTGGAGGCATCTCATCTGGGGTTGGCACCTCTGCAGATCAGGGAGACTGTTCTCTCCAGGGCAGTGATCCTGTGGAATTGTCTCTTTACCCCCAGTCTGGCTGAGCAGGACCAGGACCTCTTCACTGGCTCTCTCCCACGTCACCAACATCCCCCCACCTGGACCCCTTTCCACCCCCCAGGGTTTGAAGGCTGCCTCCCAGACTCTGTTGCAGGGAGAAACCATCCCTGTTGGTGCTGCTTAAATACAAATATAAAAAGACAAATAAAAGACCTTAAGGAAATCACCCCTGGCCATGGCAGGGGTGTGATGACAAAGGTGACAATGCCATGTGCTCTGGACTGTAGGATGCTGAAGCATCAGTGGCCATCACCAAGGGTGGGAGGGACTTGGGGCTTACTTTTCCCTATTTTAAGCAATACCTGCCCTTTTTTTTTTTTTTGCAGTTTCTATTTTAAAAAGGCCTCAATTTCACGGCGATCGAGCGCCGCACGCTCCCCAGCTGTAATTTTGTTACAGTTCGCTCCCAGTACTGTGAGGAGCAATTACTGTCTCTCTGCCACCTTCCTGCAGAAGAGCTGACAAGGAAATACAATTTATTTTGTCAGTATTCGGGAGGAGGGGAAAAACCCCAAAACCCACAAAACAAACCAAGGAAAAGGTATTTGGGCCAAGCACTTTTGGGATATTTAGGGTTTTTAGAAGGACCCAGGATGGAGATGGCTCAAACACATCCTGTCTGTCTGGAAGGCTCCAGTGGGGTGGGCTGAGCAGCCTTGGAAAGGTGGGGACCACCCTGC
>VXBX01000227.1:401483-440253 GCA_013400415.1 Scytalopus superciliaris | reverse complement strand
TGGAAAGGTGGGGACCACCCTACAAATGCCCTGTCTCTGTCCCCATGAAAGCAGTGACGGCCCAAAACTGTGAGCTCATGGCTCACAGGAGTCACCACGTCAGGACTTCCAGGCATCCAAACCCAGTCGCTCTTCCCTTCTCACCCAGCTGAATTATCCTCCCTGACTTGGCCTATTTTTGCTTTCTTCCGCATGAAATGTTTTGGATCAGACGCAGTCAGAGCATTACTGAGCCGGGCTCATTCAAGACACGTCATNGATAGCAGCAATAGGATCTTTGAAGCCTGGATGAAGGAGGTGTGTGCTGTTTCCTCTCCAAATTGCTGGCACGCTTTCTGCATCAGCAGACTGGAGTCTGGGAGGGCGATGCTGGCCCAAAGCAAAGGAGTTCTCCCTGCAACAGGTTTCCCAGATGGATGTTCCATCCCTGGGAGTGTTGGACAGGGCTTGGAGCAACCTACATTAGAGGAAGGTGCCCCTATGGCAGGGACAGAACTAGATGGCCTTTAAGGTCTCTTTCAATCCAAACTATTCTGGGATTTTATGAGTCTATGAAATATAGTGGTTTTTCCCACAGTGCATATCAGTAAGCCATGAAACTCCATGTTGTAGGGTGCTGGGATAATCCAGAGGAGAAATCAATCCATTTAGACAAATTAACAGGAGTGGGGACCCATCCAGGGCTCGACCACACTGCTCAGATACTGCCACTNGAGCAACCTGCTTTAGAGGAAGGTGCCCCTATGGCAGGGACAGAACTAGATGGCCTTTAAGGTCTCTTTCAATCCAAACTATTCTGGGATTTTATGAGTCTATGAAATATAGTGGTTTTTCCCACAGTGCACAAGAAACTCCCTGTTGTAGCGTGCCGGGATAATCCAGAGGAGAAATAAGTCCTAGCAGCATTTAGACAAATTAACAGGAGGGGGAACCCATCCAGGGCTGGACCACACTGCTCAGATATTGCCACCAGAGCAGGGAGTCCCTAATCATGGATGGCAGAAAGCTGGAAGGGTGGCAGAGCACCCTCCTTGTCCTGGGTCAGTGCTCTTCCCCTGAGCACCCTCCACTGTTGTACACAGGGCACACAGACCTTTGGCTCAACCCAGCATGGCCAGATGTTATAAATAAACTCAAAATCCCTGGGCAAAGGCTGCTTGGTCACTGACCAGCACTGAGTCTGCCTGGAGTGGTGAGAGTCTCCACTCTGGCCTCTGCAAGAGCTGGGAGGTGGAGATGCATCCTGGAAAAGAGAAATGCCGTGGCCCTTGCTCCCATCAGCCCCCTCCCCTTCAGAGATGGCATCTCTGACCATCCTTCCTCTGGAAGAAAAACACTCCAGGAACAGCTGATGCATCTTCAGGAGGAAAGGCTCAAAAAGCCACAGAGGAAAGAAATCATCTCCCCTTAGCAGAGCAGGTTCAGCACAAAGTGGCTCATGGCTAGTGCAGGATGGAGAGAGAGAGAGATGCCAGGGAAGGGCAAGACTGTGGGAAAAACCATAGGCACAGGAAGATGTAAAAATACTTGTGGCTCCTCCAGGCTGATGAAGTCTCTCCTCTAAGTCCAGCCTGGCTTTTCAGGCCAACACCACAGCAGTTTAAAATGCTGCCTTGGTTTAAAGCCCTCCACATGCCACGTACTCAGGGATTTGCACAGAACAGTTCTTACATGGGAAATGTGACTGCTTTCCTCCACTCCTGATCAGGCCATGGGTACCAAAACTGGCACAGAAAAGACAGGAGCCGGGCTAAAGCATCCCAATTTTAGCAAATCTACTTGATTACATGATATATCCAACCCCACACCTTGTTCTCGTGGGAGAAGGTTCCAAGGCATGAAGCCCAATCCCATGGGGTAAGACCCCACTAAAATGCCTGAAGCACCTCCTTACCCCCTGTTCCAAGCAGCCAGAGGCTGACTTATCCTCTGAGGCAGGAAGAGCTCATTTGCCATCCAAAGGCATTTCAAATCCTACCTGCAATTGCTCTCATTAGCCATTAAACACCTAATCCCTCTGCGAACCTGAGTAAGCTGCCAGCCTTTGCCACCCCTCCTGGCAATGACTCCTACGTGTTGATCAGGCATTTCGTAGGAAAGCTGTTCCTTTTTTCCACGTGCTGCCTTTAAAATCCCACTTAACAAGCCCAGCTCCTTCAAAATGGTAAGTGTGTAAGCAGGCTGGTTGAATTCCCCAAGCTTCCAGGGGGTATGGTGACCACAGCACCATCATCGTGCCTTCATCAATGGTGTGGGAAGTCTGCCTGGAGGAGGACCATCACCAGTGTGGCTGTGCAAAAGGGAACAGGGCAGGAGAGAGGGAAGGGGAGGCAGAGGGATTTGCTCACCGGTGACCTCGTCCAGGCTCTCCTTGGTGACGTGGTCGTTCTGGTTGACCCACTCCCCGTTGCACTTGAAGTAGATCTGGGTGGCAGGGTTGGCACGGCAGACGAGCTCCACTGGCTTGTTCTTCACGATGTAGGCGTCCTGTGGCTCCAGCAGGAAGTGAGGGAGGGTCTCTGCTGGCGCTGAGGGGAAGGAGTCAGGCAGCACATCGCTGTACTCCAGCCCTGCCAGGGGAGGAAGAGGGTTGGGAAGTGCCCTTAGTCCCATCCCAGCAGGAATGCATCTCCTGCCTACACCGCTTCAACCCTCCCTGTGCTTCCCAGCACTGCCCTGCACATGATGGTGTCACCAACAGCCCTTGCTGAGGTTGCCTGGAAAAGCAAAAGAGGGCTGGAAGCACCCCCAAAACCAGGAAAGCAAATCCCCAAATCCCTGCTATGGGGAACATCCTGATTTTCCCTGGGTACCAGGCCCTCATCCATACTCTGAGCCCAAAGCCTGGGTGAGCTCACTAGAGGACACCACAAGGGGAAAAGCAAAACAAACCCATGTTCAGGGATGGCAATGGGAACACTGAGAAGCACCACAGTGGTTGGTGTCCCTCACCTCAAGTCCCCTCCTTGCAGCCCCGAGGAATGGATGGGTATGCTCCAGGCAAAATGCTGGCAGGGCTCATGCTGGGAATGCTGACCATAACCCAGCACAAACCTCAGACATCCAGCAGGAGATCCACATCCTTCAGTGGAGCTGCATTTGGGATCTGACTCCCCTGTTAATGCCTGGATTTCAGCATCACACAACAGGTGAGCGATCGCTTCCAGCCCAGCCACGGCCAGGGAACATCAGCCAAAGATGCCATCAGGATTCACACTCTCTCACCCCAGAAACCACAGGTCAGTGACCTGGAGAGCTCCAACTGCACGCTTTTTTGCTTTCAAAAACCATGTAAGTGCAAAAGTAACTGGAAAAAGAGTCTGCTCAGGCCAGGCCAGGGAAAGTCTTGGGAAGGGGCAAGCACCTCAGTGCTCACATAGGGACATAATCCCTGAGGAGTGGGAGCCTCAGGGTGGCTCATCCCCAGCAGCAGCTTGGGAAGGTGCTGTGACTGATGCTGAGCATCATCTGCAGGAAGCCTGTTTCCAGCCATTTCACTCATTAAGATCAAACCCAAATATCATACAACTAACAAAAATATCCACAGAGGTGTGCTGGGATGCTACTGCTTTAACCTGTTGTTCCTGGGCATCTCACTAGCAGTCAGGTCACATCACAAGGCTTTTCTTTACACCCAAAGGAGTTATGAGCTTTTCCTCCTCCTCTCTCCCCCCAGCCAGAGCTGTGATTCTCAACTCCAGGCACTGCAGCGTGCAGGAAAACAGTAAATATCCCCAGCCCCACAATAACATCTCCAAAGCTGGCAGGGAAAAGGAAGGAGCCCACTCCCTTCGTCACCCTTGGCAAGGAATGGTGCTGCACAGAGAATCAGAATCCCAAGATGTGAGGAGGAGAAGGAGGAAGAAGAGAAAGAAACATAATCAGATGCATCAAGAAAACAAGATGACCAAGCTGCCTCCTGAGCAAAAATCAGTGAGGGGAAAAAAAAAATGCACGAGGTCAGTCGTTTAAAATCCATTTAGGAAAATTGACTTTCCATTTCCATTTAACACAGCACTAAGGGAGAGCGGTAGGACATTTGTCATAATCCATTAACTGCTCTTTTGGAAACAATGAATTAAACTCGGGGCTAATTTCTCTCTCTCTCTCTCTGGCTGGCTCTTCCCTACCTCTCCAGAGCTGGGTATTTCCTCCCCCATCTCACATGCAGACCTGTGATTTTCCCAGGCCCTGAGGCGGGCAGGGGGACAGGGAATGCCAAGGTGTGAGCCCCCTACCCTGGGCAGTCCCACACTGCTCCCCATGCCCACCCCAAGTCCTTGGTCCTGCTCCCCTCTTCTGAGCAGCCTCTTGCCTGTGTCCCAGCAGCAAATATCCCCTTTTAAGTTTTGCTTTCTCTTTTAATTTACTACTCAATTTTTCATCCACTGAGTTGTTGTTTTGTTGCTCGTTTGCTGTTTTTTTTTATTTCAAAAACCACTTCAATGCCACAAATCTAAATTCCCTGGCAAAGAGGGCTGGCAGGAGATAATCTAACTGGCAGCAGAGGCAGCCAACAAAACTTCACTCCTGGGCTTGTGTGAAAACCTCCCTGAAGTGATGCTCCCTGCATCCCTGAGCCATGCAGCCTGCAAAGTCACACCTGAACTTGGCAGCTGGGAAAGGGCACTCTCCAAAACTCCACCACTGCAATGCCTGGGGGATTGGCTGGCCACCCATCCCCAGGGCAGGGGTGGCTCCTGGGTTTTGTTTAATAAGAGTGACCCACAAAGCCTCAACTTCCCTAAAGAGGGCAATTTTCAGAAAGACCTTCCCCTACAGAGGTGACACCCCGAAGTGCACGTCGCTGATGCCAAACCATGGGCAAGGAGAGCTCCTCCCCCAGCAGCCAACACCAAAGACAGGCTTTCTCCCACCTCAGTGCCACTTTGGTGATGCTAAAGGAGACTTCAGGTCATCGGAGAGGATCTGGGAGCCTGGGGGGGTGTTGAGTCACGGCTGGATGGGAATGAAAATGCCAGGTTTGTGACTCACCCGTGATCATCTGCAGCGGGATGGGTGATGCTCCAGGCTGTGGTGGGAGCCACCTTGGCCCCCCAGCACAGGGTTTGGGGCTGAAACACCCCCAGTAGTACCAAAAACTAAGAGGGGGGGGGGGGTCTGCCTAAATAAATGCTGGGGGTCTCAAGCTCAGCACTTGAAGGTTCTTCTCATGGAGGCACAGAGGATTTTGGGACAAGGGTGGCAGAGTAAGAGGATGTTCCCAACCAGATCCAGCATCTGCTTTTGGTGACAACAAAAACCTACTCAATTTAAGGTTTGAACCCAAAACACCTGAACTTTTAAAGCAGAGCATCTTGGCTGCTGGGAAAGTTTAAATCCTGCAAACTCACAACAGCTGAGAGACCTTTCCTTTCTGGCCAAGAAAGATCTGGAACCAAAAAAGCAGCTCTAACAGAACACAGAGGGAAAGGATGATGGGGTTTTTTTGTGGCAGACTTGTAACTGGGGCCACGTCATAGAGCCCCAACCTCACAGATCCCTAAGGCTCATGGACAGGAGCAAATCAAGGGGGAGGATGAATTCTCTATCCAGAAATTCAGTTGAAAAAAAGAATCTGCAGCTGGGCAGGGCGTTTTTCTCCAGCATGATACAGCCACTGGTGTTTAAACGAGCTGAGGAAGAATTAAAGCATAGGAACAACGGGGACTTTGGATGAGAAAAGGGAGGAGAACCATGCTGGGCACATTTATCATAAGCCATCAACCCAGCCTTTCATCCCTGTTCCCGACGCCCGGCCACCCGCCGCATGGGAAACCTCTCGCTCCGCTACCACACATTGGGGGGGCCCCCAAAAATTCCACATACAGTTGGTGGTGGGGGGGTGGGGAAACACGGCTGCTTGTGCCACGTGGAGGAACAACTGCTGCTCCTTCTGCCCTGACTAGCGAGCACCAACTGCAAACTACTCCAAAAATCAAAGCACTTTCCCAATGGTGCATCCCCCTCAGCCCCACGGAGGCCACTTCTGCTCTGCCCCCCCCCTGTCCCAATCCCACCCGAGGTGATGCTCTGGCCCACTGACCACAGGAGCAGCACACACGGGAGAGGTTTTCGCATGGGAAAGCAGGAAAGGAGCCCTTGCACAGCCGGGAATTCCAGTCCCACAATCAGACAAGCAATAAAACTCCCAGCAGTGACAAACTAATAAATATTTGAGCGAGCGCTCCGCTGACTGCGATCATCATCTCCCTGGCAGACGTCTACAGGGGGTTCCCATCTGGTGGCTTCCCTCCTTCCCGCTGGAGGTGGGTGCCTGCTTCCCAGCTCTCTTCTGGGGTTGGATTTTCCCTTTTTTTTTTGGAAGTCCCAGCCTGTCACCATCCCACAGTCTCACACTACTTGGGGCACGGTGTTACGGGGCAGCTGTAGCACTGCCTTTGGTACTTGGGATGTTTTTATTTGGAGGAGAAAGGCAAGGAGGGGGAAGTTCCCAGCTCAACCAAACCCTGAGGCCTTGAGGATGAGTGTGGAGGGAGCAGCGAGACGGAAATGGGAGGAGGGGAACAGGCACCGAGGACTTCTTTCCTCTCCCCATCCCTCATCACACGTTTTAATCTGCTGGGGTTGAGCTGGATTATCCGCAGCATCTGTTCCCTGGGGGGTGATCTGCAGATGTTTGCAGCCAGCGTTTGCAACTTGGTTGAAGATCCACAATTCCAACCAACCCTTCCACCCCACAGGGAGCAGCACTGGGATCCAGCCTTAACCCTCCCTCCCTCACCCCAAACACTCGGCACAAGGGGTGATGACCCCAGAAAGCAATTCCCCTTGGAAAGCAGTTCCCCTTGCAGCAATGGCCAAGCAAACCTCCACAGGAAAGCGTTAAAATCCTCTCTCCTGCAATTGTTATCCCTTCAAATATTTGGAAGATTACAGGAGCATTAGTGGCTGCCCATCACCCACGGCCACCATCCCTCCCTCCCGCCCACCAGGCAGGCAGGGATGCGATGTAAGGATGTAAGGATTAAGCTGGGATGCCTGGGTTTCTCCGGCTGGGTTTCTCCGGCTCAATCTCAGTGGCAGTGGACGCTTAACCCCTTCTGCCTCCACCTCCCCCCATTCCACCTGCCTCAGGACAAGCACTCTTTCATGGGAAGGCCTGGGAGGCAATGGTTAAACCTGCCAGGTGGGTTAAAATCCTCCTGTAGAAATGAAAAAATATATGACAGCTTATCTCCAGCAACACAGGAGGAGACTCATCTGCCTTCCCAATCCCCCTTCCCAAGCCCCCAGCAGGGATGGGAATGGCTCTGGCTTCAGAGACTGAGATGGAAGAGATGCTCCAGCCACTGGCTTGGCTTAAGAAAGTGTCTGAAAGGCTGGAGTGGGTCTGTCCCCCACCAAATCCCCCCTCCTGTGGCCTCCAGGGAGAACCTATGAACAGACTCATTTAGGGATTAGTGCTGTTGTCATTTATGCTCCAGCAGATTTTGTTGCCAGAGCCATGGCATGGCTCACTTCCACCCCAGAATGCCTGCCCCATTGAGGGCAACCCTGCTGCAAGCCCCAGAGGGATGCAAAGGCTTCCCACCACATTCCAATCCATCCCTGAGCTCAGGGGGAGCCAGCATCACCAGCATCACAGTACATGCCTGCTCTGTTTCCATGGGCTTCCCATCACAGGCTGCCCTTCTGGGGCAGTTTTGTGTCCAGCAATAACACATAGCCAAGCTTTTCATCCTAAAAGCCACCCTGAGCACTCTTCCTCCCCCAAACATCATCCTCTCTTCCCTGAGCATCCCCTTCTCATCCCTCATCCGCCAAATTCAGCCTCCCACACATGTGTGCTCTCCCAGTGTGAAGCTGAGGAGGTGACAGCAGCACGTGGCACCTTCAAAGGCAAAGTCTCCCTGAGGCGGAGCAGTGCCATGCCAAGCCCGCTGCCCCTTCTCCAGGGATGCATCCCGTTGGAGTCACAGCAAGGAGAAAGGAAGACGACCCAAAACACAGCATGTCATTGAGGATGGGTTTGGAAAATTTGAAGCCACTCACACCCAGCTCTTTCCCTGCTGCCTCTTTGCAGAGAGCCCACAAAATCCTGTGCCTTCAAAACCCTGGGACTGTTCAAAGTGGGTTCAGCACCAGCTCGGCAGTGCTGACGAAAGTGAGATGCGGGGAATGTAACAGGTCCCCAGAGCTGCAGCTGGCTGATGTAACCCCCGGCCTCATTAACTCAGCGTGGCTCATTAACCTCTCCCTCGGTGGGGCCGAGGGGACAGATCCAACCTTCCTGCAGAGGCCAAAAAACTGAGTGGGGAACTGTTGGGCATAGCAAGGAAAAGCAGTGGTACCCGGCCTCTGGGTCCATTTGGGTTCACATTCACAGGGGGGAAATTTAGGTTAGATTTATGGAAGGAATTCTTCCCTGTGACAGTGGAGAGGCCCTGGCACAGGTTGGGCAGAGGAGCTGTGGCTGCCCCATCCCTGGGAGTGTCCAAGGCCAGGTTGGACAGGGCTTGGAGCAACCTGGGCTAGTGGAAGGTGTCCCTGCCCATGGTAGTGGAGTTGGAACAAGATGATCCTTAAGGTCCCATCCAATCCGAAGCATTCTATGATTCTTTTTCCTCTCCAGTCTGCAGCAAGGTTGGATTTTGAGGTCAAAAGGCGATGGGGATCATGTATTTGTGGGGTGACCATCCCCACGGTGCCTGGCAGCTCCCCCAGACATGGTAACTCAGCAAAGGCTGGACCACAGAAATGCAGCCCTCAGTGTGCTGCCGTGTTCAGAGATGTGCTGGGGTCTGCAGAACGTGTTGTTCTACCTCTCTGGTCCCCCAGAAAGCAGAGCCAAACCCCTCTTGCTCCCAACCAGCCAGAAAAGCACCTGGAAGCCTGGTTGTGTGGGCTGGGTTTGGCCTCTCCATTCTCACCAATGTTTTATTAGTAACTAAACCCGGAAAGAGCCACTTAACCTTTCCCCCAGGCATCTCTACCCGACAAACCGGCTCCGTTTCCCCCACTGGCTGCCCTCTTCCAGGAGCCTCACAGTCCCTCTGCATCCCCTTCCTACCAAAACTGGCATCATCCAGCCCCAATCCTTCATTCCATCACCCCCAGCTCCTCCCAGAGCCCACCCAGCTCGGGACAGACGGACAGCAGGACAGACAGGCATTTCCCAGTGGGTTAGCACTCCCGCCTGGCGACAGGCAAGCTTTATAATTAGAGAGCATTCCTCCCCAGCGTGGGTAATGAGGGGGTGCACCCAGCCAGCCCTAATTATACCCCTGGAAATAAAACTGAGCAGATTCCTCCTCTCCCAGCCAAAGCAAAATTCTGCAGCCAGCCTGCCTTGCTGCACACCTTTATTACACCACGGCTGAGGATGGGGAACAAAATAAAGAAAGCAAAGTCTGTGCTGAGAAAAGGGTGGGAAGGAGCTGGGCAATGTCAAGGATGTTTCTAAATGCAATGGCCTTATTGATCAAATAACAGATACATAAATATAAATCAACTTTTTAGCTAAATTCTCAGGTCAGGCTTTTGCAAAGCAGCATGAGAGGCAAACTAAGGGAGGGTGTCCTCGCATAGGGCATCCAACCACAGCATCCCTGCACATCCCATTACAGCATCCTTGGGCACCCCAACTCAGCATCCCTGCACATCCCACAGCAGCATCTCTGTGCCCCTGCCAGCCACGACTAAGAGGGTCCAACCCAAATCCCAATGACTCCCAGTTGCCACCAGGAGAAACACCCAGGCTCTGGCAGCACCTTCCCTTGCTGGGAGTTGGGAAGAGAAAGATTTATCTTGTTGATTACGCATTACGCCAGAGTATTTATGGAGCCACTACTCTTTTGTTTATCTTTATGATTATGATAATCAAAGACGAAGCCTCCTGAGAAGTGTAAACAGCTGAGATCCCTTATGGTACAAACCTCTTCATTTTTCATTATATGGATTTATAACACGACGCAGGCAGATTGGAGTAAATTGTTCCTTATTTCTGGTTTTAACAGAGCACAGCTGTGAGCTGCGTGGATCCCCGTAAATACCCACGGAAAAGAGAATGAATTAAAGAAGAAAATAAAGTAAGGAAGAAAAAAAAAGGAGGAGGAATTATGTAGCAAATCCCTGTTACACTCTATTGTGCTCACTCCTTTTGTGCTGTTTTATACATTCCCTTCAGGGAAGCAGTTATGTTGGAAAACTATCTCCAAATTTCATCTAGCACTGGTTCTTGTTACGGGTACAGACACTTCCCTTTGTGCTATTTTAATTCCATTGTCACGGTCCTCTTGTAGAGTTTGTTCTATTTACTGAGCTACAACATCATTTTTAATGGATATAATAATTATATGAACTTTTTATTTATTTGCTTTGGCTCATAAAAGAAAAGAGCCAGCAGCGGAGAACGCAGTAACATGCTGTTTATTCACATGTACGGCGTGTGCTGGGTTTCTGTTGTGAAAAGAATAATAATTTCAACAAGAAAAGAGAGAAGCGAAAAGAAAAACAAGGAACAAACAGGGACTTGTTGCCCTGGTTAACGCCAGAAAATCCTAGGAATTATTAATTATCTTTCAAACTGCAGTAAACCAAGCGCAAGATGCGATCTCTCCTTGGAAAACAAAAACAGGGAGGGAAAGGAAGGGTCCCCTGTTCAACTGAGCGGTGCAGATTTAAAATGCTAACTCTGCGTGAAAGAAAGTTGTCGGTTTTTGCAGACAGAGAGCGATTTCCCCTTCACCCAAAATACATACATATTTCAAAATGTTAATTCCCCAGCGTTCCCCTCAAGAGCGCAACTTTCAGGCGCCTGTTTTGCAATGGGTGGGGTTTTTTCCCCCCCGGGAAAGTGCAAATCTGGAGGCGACACCCTTGGCTTAGGGCACGAAAAGTGACTTTAAACCAGCAGCGAGCAGGGCTGGGAACTACCCAGTGCTCCTTGTGAAGAGAAGGATGCTCTGCTGCCCACCAGGCATCCCAGCTCCGAGCAGCCCTCCCTGCACACGCACATCCCACAGGATCAGACACCTTCTCAGCATCCCAGTGCCAAACATCCAGGAAGGGACAACCCAGCCAGGCTCTCTAAAAGCGGCTCACAAGGTGTGGTGGTCCTGGGTGGTAGCCACTTACATCCCAAAATCCAGAGGAGGCAACTGTGCGTGTCCCCAGCCCAAGGAAGCCAATGCAACAGCACAAGCTCAACGAGGCAAAGCAAAAAGTTTAGGCAGCTAAGAAGGGACCGGCAGTGCAAAAGGAAGAGAAAGTCGGGGATTTTGTGTTCGGGTTTGTTTTTTGTTGTTTCTCCCTCCCCTCTCCCCGTAGTTTTTGTCTTATTCTCACCCACTCTCTCCTCCCGCCAGCCCCGGGTAGCCAAAGCGGGCTGGAAGGATGCTCCCGCCGCCTCCAGCCAGCCTCTCCACAGGCCCCTCGCCAGATGCTGCCCTACTTTTCCCGACGCTTTTCCTTCCCACTGTTCTCCCGCCGCTCTCTCGCCGGGCGTGGGCTGGGAGCAGTACCCGCAGCACCCGCTCCCCGTCAGGGAGCCAGACCCACCAGCCAGGGTCACCTCCCACCCTGCCAGACATTCAAATTCCACAGGGGAAGGTGCCCGGAGCGACGCTGCCCTGATCTGAAATCATTTTAATCATCGCGTTATTATTTAATCATTAAAAAGAAAAAAACAACAAAAGGAAAGGTCCACTCCATGCCCCAAATTCCCCATTAATTCAACTGGGGGAGGAACATCACAAGAGCAGCTGATTAAGGTCCCTTTATTAAACGTCTTTTAAGTTGCCCTTAATCTTTCAGATTTGTTGCTATGATAAAAAAAAAAAAAACCAACAAAAAAACCCACCCCAACCACCACAAATGGAGGCTGGAAATACTTTGCTTTTCATTGTCCTTTCTCTGCCCTTTTCTTCCCTTCTTGTTTCACTGCGGGGACAAACAGAAGGGAAAAAAAAGGGGGGAGAGGGAGAATAGGGATAGAAAAAGATTTAAGGAAAAAAAATAATCCCTGCTGGTGCTGAATGTCAAATATTAAGACTTTTCTCTCCCCCCTCTTTCAGCAATATCCCTATTAATGAATAAACCCCAAAGAATCAGCGAGACTAGCTTAAAGGACAAGGCTTCTCCATCCCCTTTTCCCTGTTGGGATTTAACCCCTGAAGCCAAGGGCAGAAAGGATGGAGAGCAGGTACCCACCCAAGCCCAGGGCTTGGTGTGGGATGGAGGGAGGCCTCCAGCCAGTCACAAAAGGATTTCAGCAATTACCTTGATTAGTTTTATTCCTTTCCCTCTAAACCCCGCAGCCAGCTGGGCTGCCAGCACCTCACACCTGCTTTAACAGAGAGCAAAAAACTGAGACTTGATTAAAGCCAGGAGGTTTTGGGGTTTTTCTGGAGGGCGCCAGTTTTTGGTGCCTGGCATTGCTGCCTCACCATCCAGACCAGCTGCAGAAACACCTCCTGTCCCAACGGAAGGAAACCCCTACAAAAAACAAAGCCTTTTCCCCTCATGCTCCCATTTTTGTCGAGGTGGGAAGCCCTCAGGAGCTTCCTCGTGTTGTTTGGCACCCTCCTCCCCTCCCTGGCATTTCAATACCATGGGACTCCATGTCACCACAGCTGATTTCTTCCTTTCCCACTGCCGAGAATTTCCACCTTTTCTTCTCTGGACACAGCCTGTGTTCCCACAGCACTGAGCTTCTCTTTCCTCCCTTTGTCCTCTGGCACACACACTCCTGCTCTGCCCCACAGACCAAACCCTGATTCCCAGGTGGGCCAACCTCCCACGAGCATCCCTTCTCAGCGTGGGTACCACTTGGTGCCAGAGGTGCCTGGGCTGAAAATGCCCCAATTTTGAGGGTCTGTGCCACCCCATCGAGGTGGGACTCCCCCTGGAAGCATCTCTACTGTTGCTGCAACCTGTGTGGACCTGCACATTGGATACACTGACATGAAAATCAACACTCCCTCCCACACCTTCCTCTCCCTCCCTTGGTGCTACAAGTCCCCAAGGTGATGATAAAAACTGCCCTAAAAAATACACAAGGTTGCCAAGTTAAATAAAGTTTGGAATGCTGAATCCAGAGATGTTATAGTGACAAACATGCTTAGCTTCTCCAACCTCAGAAGCAGGGCATGGCTCTGGTGGATGCAGGACATCTGAGGCAGAGCAGTGAAAAGGCTCTTGCAGGGTTTGGAGGCACCTCCGAGGGATGCATAGCACAGAGAGGCACCAGAGGTGATCCAGAAAGGTCTCAAGGGAGCAGGGGCAAAGGATCAGGCACAGCAAACGTCATGGAAAAAGCAGGAAAAAATCCCGGTGCCCCCCAGCCTTGTCCTTTTCTCCTCTCTGTCCCCCAGAGGCTGCATTTCCATAAGCGATTTGCACTAATTGCTTCAACTACGGCCGTGCTGTGGGCAATCAGAGTCATTAGGTGACCTCTGCTCCAGGAGGGCACCGGGGCTGGTGCAGCTCCCCACGCCCAGCACCACGGGGCAGGCTCCCTGCCCTGCTCAGGGCACGCTCCAGCATCCCCTCTGTGTGCTGCAGGGATGGAGCTTGGCTCCAATTTCCTCTTCCCCGGAGCCCAATCAGTAAACGGCCTCCCTCCTGCCCTGCACTGGGGAGTCTGGATCCTCCTGCTGCATCATGAGGATTCCTGGTTGGAGCAGTTGCCATCACAACTGCCAGCTAGCCCAGGGCTGGGGGCGGTTGGGCTGGGCTCAAACCAAACACCTACAAGCACCTGAAAACCCCCAAATGCTCCCCAAACAGTATTTCGGAATGCAGAAAACAGGTATTGCCCCATGCCCGTCCTGGGCAGGGGGACAGGAGGGAAGAGCCAGTTGTCACCATGCAGGGGACACTTTAAGAGAGGTCTGAGGCACCAGCCTGGATCTGCTTCCTGGAATCCCCAAGGCATCCATGGATGCTTTGCTGAGGGGTTTAGACTCAGAAAACCCCCAAGGCCCTGTGCTGCACCTCCCAAATTAACCCTGTCCTCTCTAAGGGACATGTCTCCTATGGAGACAGGTTGGCAGAGTTCAGGGTGTCCAGCATGGAGAAGAGAAGGCTCTGGGGAGACCTCAGAGCCCCTTCCAGAGCCTAAGAGGGCTCAAAGAGGGCTGGAGAGGAACCTGGGGCAAGGGATGGAGGGACAAGACAAGAAGGAATGGCTTCCCACTGACAGAGGGCAAGGGCTAGATGGGATATTCAGAAGGAATTCTCCCCTGTGAGGGTGGGCAGGCCCTGGTACAGGTTGGGCAGAGAAGCTGTGGCTGCCCCATCCCTGGGAGTGTCCAAGGGCAGGCTGGACGGGGCTTGGAACAATCTGGACTAGTGGAAGGTGTCCCTGCCCATGGCAGGGGGGGGGAGTGAGATGGTCTTTAAGGTCCCTTCCAACCCAAACCATTCCATGATGTCCACCATTATGTGACGCATTCAACTTCCTGCAAGCACAGCTCAAACTGCCAAAAAAAAGTAATAAAAAATGCTGCTTTAAAACCCAAGCAACCCTCTCCTAAAGAGATGGGATCCCAGATCCCACAACAGTCTGTCCCCATAGGTGTGTGGGCTGTGGGGTCCCTTCCACATGCTTGACATCCTGGCTGGGAGGTGTAAGGAAACATCCATGCTTCCAGGAAAACACACTGCAGCCCCGCTTCTGCCTGTCCACAGGGACCCATTACACTAACAGTGTGTCCATTCAGCCTGATATATAAATTACTAATGTAAATTAATGGATAATTGAAGCCCTTTAGTCCTAAATATTTAAATTATTTAACAGGCAATTAAGAGAGGAGGAGAAAGAAAAGAGGAAAGGGGGCCTTAACCCCAATAGGCAGAAAAAAATCATAAATTAAGTGAGAGGAGAGCAGAAAGAGCTGAACATACACATTTTAAAGGGATGCTGCCGGGTTCACTTTGTTTGAGCCAGGAGGGTGTTACAGTGGATGCTCAAAGATCCAGGGGGACAGGGAGCGGAGCATCCACCCTTCCAATGATCCTGATCCAGGTCTTTTCCAGGAGGGGAAAACTCCATGGCTGCATTTGTAACAGCTCCTGTTACAGCGATCACCAGGACTTCCTGACACACCAGAACAACACTTTTAGATAATGTTTTTCATCCTTCCTACTCCTGAAATGAAATAAAGCATTCCTTTATTAATACCGTTCCTGACCCTTTTGTTAACCCGACTCAAGTACAAACGGTTTATTCCAAGTGTTTTCATCTTTTTTCTTTTACAAGTGGTCTACCTGGCTACTTCACTTTTTGCATCCCCCCCCTCCCCATTCCTTTCCAAACATCCTCAGCAAGGCAAAGTGGCTACAATTGCTCACAAAGGCAATCCATCAGGATGCTGGATATCATCAGTGCAACGAGTTTCCCATCCTCACATACACGGGAGAGCCCTCCAAACAATACAGCCCGTAGCAAGGAACAGCTCAGCACTGAGAAACAGAGTGGTTCCTCCTCCAGCCTCCATCCCAAACCGGCCTGGGATATTCCCAGAGCTCCCCTGAGAGCTGGAAGAGGTCATAAGGAAAAATGGTCCGTCGAGAGAAGACGTCATGTGGGAAAACAAGCATTTTAACAAAAGCAGCGTGTGAGTCTGTGCGTGCCCGGGGATGACACCGAGGGCAAGGATGGGGAGCGAGACAATAGTGAATAGACTTCAGATTGTATCCTGAACTCGCAGCCCCATGGGAACAGGGTTATAAAAACCCTTTTTATTTTGTTTGTAGTCCAAAACAAACAAGTACATAAAAAGCTAAACGTGGAGAAGCCAGACAGGAAGTGAGTAACATCTGGGAAACATCTGGCCCTGGCTGTGCCACGAGCCCGGCCGCCGGCACAGCTCCGGGTACCTGCAGTTCCAGAGCAGTGGGGGTCCCAAAAAATCCCTGTCCCAAAAGGGCTCCCCTTGGGGAAAACTGGGCTGGGTGAAAGGATGCCCTGAGCAGTGCAAGACACCCTGGTACAGGGCTCTGAGCAGCACAGGGTACCTCCAAAAAGGGCTCTGAGCATTGCAGGACACCCCCCAAACAGGGCTATGAGCATGAAAGGATACCCCAAGCACTGCAAGACACCCTGGGGCAGGGCTCTGAACATTTCAGGACAGCCTGTGAGCACTGCAGGACACCCCCTAAGCATCACAAGAACGCCCTGAGCAGGGCTCTGAGCATTACACGATGTGCCAAGCAGTGCAAGACACCCTGTTAGAGAGCTCTGAGCACCTCGGGACATGCTCTGAGCACTGCAGGACACGCCTGAGCATTAAAGTATGCCCTGAGAATATCAGGACACCCTGATCCAGGGCTCTGAGCATCACAGGATGAAGGCAGGGGTCAGTTGGCACCAGGGCACATTTTCTCAGCCCTAAAAAATGCCCCGCATCCTTCTCCATAGGAGAGAGGAGGTCCTACCCAGCAGCCACAAAGGCTGGAAGTATTTTCTTCTTTCTGCTTCTCACCTGCTGCTCTTACTCTCCCAAAAGCCCTGTGAGAGAGCCAGCCAGCACACGGAGCTCTGCACAGACCTGGGGAGGTCGCAGGGCCTGATGATTGGGAAGGTTCCAGGCCGGCTTCGAGGAAGAAGAGCTGGCTTGGCAGGATCACCACCCAGGCTCTTCACACCGGGGAATTCCCCCGTGGCCCCAGCCCAAGCTGCCAACCCACATTTTCCCTCCCCACCCACCCCAAGCCAACAGGAGCAGGAAAAGAGTGGGAGGGCACAGGGATGCAAGTGACCTCACAGTGCTATTAGACAGAGCAGGAGGGGTTGTAATGAAAGAGCAGTGATGCTCAGGACTGGTCTGGATCAAGGTAGGTGTCACTCCTGTCACCTTTGTGCACCCCTGGCTGCTTTTACAGCTGGGAAACGCAACAGCCACACTCAAACACACAGAGCAACTCCGCTGATCCTTCAGCTGTGTCGGGGCAAAGCACTAAACTCCTGGCAAACCAGCTTCACTCAGCTCCTGGGAGCAATCCAGCCACTCCTGGCACAGGATGGGATCCCTCAGCTCACCAGATAAACCCAAAGCACACACAGTATGCCCCAAAGCACTTCCTCAGCATTTCCCATGCAGGGAGAGATGCGCTTCCCATTTCCTCTGGCAGAGCCCAGGATTAGCACCTCGGGTATTCCTGAGGGGAGGATTAAAGCCAGTCCAGTGCTGGACCACACTGAAGAGGAAGCAGCAGCTGCCCACACAGCATCTGGCACCCACTGCTCATTTATTTCTCCTCGTGGACTCATGGGCAGCAGCTCGTAGGGCTCTTGAGAGGGCCAGCAATGATCCTGCTCATGGCTCAGGTGTAGGGCAGGAAGGACAAGGCCAGCTCTTTTGGGGTGTGTTGCAGCAATGCTGGCAGCCTGCCTGAATGTGGAGCATCTCCCCTTTGGAGAGCCCAGACAAGATACAGGAGACTTGGGGAGTGAAAGGGAGATGTTAGGGATGAGAATGGGGATGTCAGAGAGAAAAACAGGAAGGAGGTAAGAAAATAATCACAGAATGGTTTGGTTTGGAAGGGACCATAAAGATCATCTCATTCCAGCCCCACTGCCATGGGCAGGGACACCTTCCACTAAAACACCAGAGAAGGAAGGACAGTGTTTGGAAAGGGAAACAACCAAGGCACATGAAAGGAAAAAATTATCCAGCAGGCTGGCAAGGTTAAAAAAGCAAAAACACTGGGACATGGGAGGACAGAGAGACCTAATTAAAGAAGCCTCACCCAGAACATGCCACTAGCACAATGTGTCAGGGACAGAGATGCCGGATGCTCGTGCCCCATGCCCTGCCACTGCACACCCTGCAGCAAAGGGCACAGCTCCCAGACCCCCAGCAAGGGTCTGAAAAAGCCCAGTAAGATTTTCTTCCATCATTTTCAGTCATCTTTGCCCTAGCTGATGCCCACCTGTAGGCTTTTTCTGTGGTATTACTTTAAAAATAGCTAAACCAGGCAGCTCCAGCAGCAAGCAGCCGCCCAGACGAGTCGGACCCCGTTGCAGGAGGTGGTGAGAGCACCAACCACGTCCCCAGTGTGTGACACCACAGCTAAATTTGGCCCAGCTAGCAGGCAGACTGGCTCCTGAAGGTGTCTGAACACATCCAGGCCATCGGGGCAAGGAGGGTGATGCACAGGAACCCACCGGAGCCAGGCAGCCTGTTCCCACCATCCCTCACACGTGCTTTTTCTTTAAAATTCCCAGCCTAAATAAGGCTTTGGGGGAGGAAATTAATGAAAAGCAAAGCTGATTACAAAGAACAATACAATGACTCAATCTGTTTCTTTTACCTCAATTGTATAAAGCTTTTACATTTATGAAGGTTTCTCTCAATGCACAATGAAAAGGGCCTCCAAGGGAAGCAGTAATGGCCCTGGAGACTTTTGAGCAAGACTGGACAACACAGCACCGGAACAATCCAAGAGGAAGGACCAGATGATCTAACAGGTCTTTTGCATCTTTAATTTCTCACCCTTTTCTTTCTCCTCCTGTTTCAGGCACGTGTTTTTTAGCTGCTGCTAATTAGATGTTAATGCAAGAATGGCTGCGTTTGCAGCACATGGTGTAACCAAGGGGAAAACATCGGGGCCCTAAATGACAAACAGATCCCAGGGATGGGTGTCCTTATTCTCAGCATGGAAAATCTCTCTGGAAGAAACGCAGGCCATAAAATGTTGATATCCTTTCCACATCAGGATGGATTGCACCCACTGCATGATGCCCATGGGTCACGACGGTGCCAGCTTCAGATCTCCCTCTTCATCCTCACATACAACATCAGAGCAATGCAAGGCATCTCCAAGGTTGTTTTGTCTACCCAGAGACAGCAGAAAAATCCCACCTGCACCACAAGACACCCCAAACCAACCTGTGTTTAGGTCAACCACCCGTCATAAGACCAAGCAACCCTCCTGGCTGCCCCTCTGTAGAGCATCTCCCAGAAAGGCAACGGGATGCTCTTCACCACCACCTCCTCCTCGTCTCTGCTGCTTGCCAGGCTATTTGGATCATCTCTAACACCCACATCAGCAAGTTGCAAGGAGCTGAGCCGAGCTGTTTGTGATGAAATCAACGAGGTGACACAGAGGCAGGAGTCTGTGCCCTTGCCCGTGGTGCCCGGCCCCGGCACAGGACAGCCACCGAGGCTCAGCATCACCAACACAACCATAAACACACAACCACAAAATCATTTAGGTTGGAAGAGACCTCCAGAATCATCGAGTCCAGCTTGTGACTGACTCTCACCTTGTCATCCAGTCCAGAGCACTCCTTGGACACCTCCAGGAATGGGGAGTCCACCACACCCAACAGTGCTTGGAGATTGTTTGACAGAGATGTCCCATTGTGCTCTGCAATGCTCTCCCCCCTGTCAGCATACCCCCAGCTCACCATTATCACAAGATTCAAACAAATTTCAAGTATTCTATTGTCTTTGATCACCCTTCCCAGAAGCTTTACAGGAGAAGCCCACGCTTTGCCAGCCCTGGTCAGCAGAGATCACCCTAACTCTGTGCAGGGTTTGCGCTCCACTGGAGCACCATCATACCTCGAGGTCCACATGGAAGACCAAGGGATAGATCACAAATGGATGGGGAGCCTCAAATTTGTGGCAGTGGGATGTTATTTCCGTTGCCAGTGGAGTCAGAGTCCTCCCACCAGCTGCTAGTGTCCCTACCACCAGTGACCTCCCTCTGGCCCCACAGAGGATCCTGGTGCCTAAGCCCCAGTCATGACAGGAACAAAAGCCACTGCTAAGAGACACATTTACGACCTTCCAAGAGGGAGCCCGCTGACAGCTTAACGAGCTTTTTGTTTTTCAAGTAGTGGTTTTTTATTTACGACCTGAAAGCGAAAGATGCAAGTAAGGCAGATGATCATGGGGCTATCTGCTCCTTCTGCTCCCGACCTGCTGCTGTCCAGCCCACATCCAAGCTATTCCGGAAAGTCATAAAAAACGATTGCATATCAGCTTTTTCCCCCCCGCTCCTTCTTTCTCTTTCCCCTCCACTAAAAACAAAAAGCACCTTTTTTTGGTGTGGTCATTTCTTGTTAATGCTCACCCCAAGGAAGAGCATCAAATATTAATGCAGGAAGCTTCAGAGAGATCACACCGGAAACCAGAGGGCCCCATATGTCGTGGAGCATCCCAGTGGTTGCAAGATCCCACCAATTTATCCCCAAGGCCTCGCTTTTTAGTGCCTGGGAAGGAAGGAGGAGGCCAGAAGTTGGTCTTTTACAAGCTGGAGAGATCACATTCCTGGGATATCAGCCCAGAGCTACACTTAGAGGGGGAAAAAAAGTTAAGGAAAAAAACCCAAAGCCCACCACTGTTCCACAGGATGCTGCACTGTTACTTATAAGCTTAACAGTGAAAAGAGAGGGCAAAACTCACTGGTTGTTGGTTTTTTGGATTTTTTTTTATCCCCAGATCTCAGCATTAGCACAGCAGAGAAATGCCTCTGGGCTGCAAGAGCATTCCAGCCACCAGCAGGAAGATAAGCCTCTTCCTTCGCCTCCAGATTCCTTGGCAGAGAGGAGACACATGGGGTTTAATTGCATACAGAGATGCCACAGCCCTGACACAAGCATGATAAGAACTTTTGTCCCGTGGGGGGCTCCCCTGACTGATAAAGACCCTGCCCTAAGCTCCTAAAACTCAGAAGGGACCTTTGCTGAGGAGTTGCCCAGATGTGCTATGCAACATCTGGCAGGGGAACTGTGCAACATGGCAGTGTCCCATGGCACATGATGTTGGACACACAGATCCCCCCTTCCAGGGGGAGGAAAACACCATCATGTGCTTGGTGGTGGCATCTTTGCCGCCAAATGGTTGGACTTGATGATCTTAGATGGCTTTTCCAACCTGCAGTGCTGCCTCCAGCTCCAGGGGCCTCCAGCATAAGGACAAGGAGCTGCTGGAGCAAGTCCAGAGGAGGACATGGAGATGCTCCAAGAGCTGGAGCCCCCTCTGCTCTGGAGCCAGGCTGGGAGAGCTGGGGGTGTTCACCTGGAGAAGAGAAGGCTCCAGGGAGACCTGAGAGCCCCTTGCAGTGCCTAAAGGGGCTCCAGGAGAGCTGGAGAGGGACTTGGCACAAGGGCCTGGAGTGACAGGACACAGGGAATGGCTTCCCACTGCCAGAGGGCAGGGCTAGATGGGATATTGGGAAGAAATTATTCACTGTGAGGGTGGGCAGGCTCTGGCACAGGTTGGGCAGAGAAGCTGTGGCTGCCCCATCCCCGGAGGTATTCCAGGCCAGGTTGGGCCAGGCTTAGAACAGCCTGGGCTAGTGGAAGGTGTCCCTTCCCATGGTCTTTATGCTTTAAGGCCCCTTCCAACCCGAACCATTCAGCGATTTTGTGAAACAAACTTCTGAGCTTGGGACATCATCTCCCTCATCCTCTTCCATCCCTATACAAGCCCAGCTGGGGAGCAGTGAAACCCCTAAAGCTCCGGGTGCACAGGGAAAAGAAAGAAAGAAAAGAAAAAGAAAGAGAAAGAAAGGGGGATGGGAAGGAAATTAAAGGGGGGAAAAAATAGCCTTTTAAGTGGGATTGAGGATTCCCCAAGCGCAGTTCAGAGCCGTGGCGAGCAGCGGGCAGCCCCCTCCCCGCTCCCCTTCCCCACTTATCGCTGCCCGGGGCTCTGCCCGGCGCCTGCCGATAATCAGGGAGCGCATTGAAACCCCGGCGCCAGACTGGATCCTTATCTCCTCCCGAGGAGGAATGCGGGATGGGGGCAGCCCCTGCGGCAGCTCCAGGAGGAGGAGGAGGAGGAGGGGGAGGAAGGGGGAGGAAGAACCCCCCTCTCCTGGCCCCTGCAGACAGTGAGCAGGAGCTGGGGAGGGGCGGGGGGAATGGAGGGACCCCCGAGGGGTGCGCAGGGCTCGGTGCCCAGCCCCGGCTCCCGGGGCGGCCGGAGGGGTCGGAAGCACTCCCGCCTAGCGCAAGGGCCGGGCAATTATCGGCGGGGTTAATTACTCTGCTTCATTTCCCCATAAAGCCAAGCCCTGGGTGCGGGGAGCGCGGATGGGAATGCCCGAGGCATAAGCCCAAAAAGATGCAGGGTGAGAGTGTGAGCCATTCCCAAAAGAGCCATTCCCCAAACCGCCCAAAACCCTGCGGCCCCCTCGCAGTCTGTCCGGTGCGAGGGAGAGGAGGATGGGACCCCCAGAGCCTTCCTCGCTGGCGAGGCGGGGGCGGTGGGCTCTGCTCAGCCTCTGGTTCAGGAGCTGCCCGGGGCTGATCCCCATCACCAACAGGACCGACAGGAACTTCCAGCCACCCAACACCAGCGGGGAGAAGGAGAGGAGGCGAGAGGAGGGTGGCTCTGCTCCTGCCAGGTGGGACAGGAGCCACGGCTCCAGCCCGGCGCTCCCTCCCGGCATGAGGGCTGGATGCTCTTTACACCCAAAACCAGCTTCGGAGTGGTTATTTTCACAACGAGGAACCCAGAAGTTTCCCCTCAGTGAGAATGGGAAAGCATCCACCCAAGAAGGACTCTTGTTGGTGCCATCAGAGCCCCAAGGAATTTGCATCCAATTAAAGGGATATTTTAAATGAAGTTTAAAGTGAAGTTTAGAAGCTGCCGACAGCAGCCATATGCCTCAAATATGCTGGGTACAATCGGTGCCTAGGTAATGCAACTGCAGGTATCAGCTCGCCTAATTAGCTACCAGAAGAAAGTCTAATTTAAAACAAAGCTCTTATTTTATTTATTTGCTGACAGTAGCAGAGCAATTCCCTCCAGCATGATGTGAAAGCAAACACACTGCCCTCAGAATAAACCACCACAGGCTTTTTAATTTTATCCTCCAACAAGTGTTCCCTGGTTAGTCTTTGGCAAGCCGGGGAAAAAAAAAATAACAAAAACACGTAAAAAACCACCAACAAAAACCCAACCTGCAGCTTCCATTATCATTACAGAGGGCTAGAAAAGACAACTTCCCACTTGTCACCTCCCTGCCACAGAAAACAGCAACACATCCCCCCATCAGAGTTTCTCTGCTGTGGCTGGGAAACTGCCTTTAATAAAATATCCCTAAGAAAATGTGACCGCTCTACCATCATCACTTGGGGTGACGAAGGGCACCAGCACACCCAGGCCCCCTCAGTGCCATCACCCTGCAGATGCCCAAGTTGGGGTCTGGTCCAGAGCACTGTTGTGAGATGTAGATTGCCCACCCAAATTATGACTCCTGACCCTCTCCATCCCTTCCTTTTCTTTGCCTCTGGATGCATCCAGAAGCGAATGTGGGAAGGGGAAAGAGAAATCCTAGAAGCATGGAGAAAGCGCAGGGCCACTGTGATTTTATTTAGTATCCTTATTTATTGAAGTGCTTTAAATAGATAGGGATTGACTCTCCTGGCTCTGGCTATTACAGCTTGAAAGGGGAGCTTCAGGCAGCTCTCTGATTAATGCACACAAGGCTACACTTCCATGGATGCTCAGCATCCCACTCCACACAGTACCTCCTCCTGTCTTCCAGGCTCCAACAGGGACCCCTGCATCTCCTCGTGGGGCCTCTGCTACTCCCCTTTACATCATCCGTAGAAGGTGCCTTCTCCACCACCACCACCACCCTCAATCACCTCCACATCCAACACCAAGCCACCAGCTCCACCACCCGCCCAAGCCAAACACTTTACCCTCCCCCTGTCACCTTCCTCATACAGTCCAAGCTCATCCAAATGATCAGGGATTTATTCTTTCCTAACAGCACATCCTGCCAACCATTTATGGATTTCTGAAAGCAGGGAGAGGCATCACAACACTGGCTGGGCCCTGCATTTTTCTTCCCACTGATTAAAGTAATAATGTTCCGTTAAGGAGTAAGTAAAAAATCACACTATTCTTAGGCAGCTGGGAAAGAGGAGGAAAATCTATTGCAGAGACCCTGAACAGGCGCTTCCCCAGGGCTTCGAGGCAGAAAACTTATCAGACACGGCTCTGGTAACATATTCAGGTTGAACCATAAGTCTTCAGCGTCTAAAAGATGGATAAAAGGTGTTCCTAACTGCAAACTGAGTGAGCAAGGGGAAACGAGGTTAAAAAACCACAGACAGCAAAGGCTTGGGGGGGGGGGGGGCAGCAGCTCTGGGGCTCGGTGGCATCCCTGGCACACATTCCCGAGGGCTAAGCAGGAGGATGCTGATGATGGGCACCCATCTCCTGCCACCAGAGTGTCCAGGGAAAGTTTGTCTTCTGCTTGTTTAAAGCTGCAGAGAAGTGGGGAAATCAGCATCTGCACCGCCTTCAGGCTGCTGAAAGATTTCCCCGGGGCCAGCATCCTCAAGCATTCTCAGTGATTGATATTTGCTCATTCTGGCCCCATTTGCCTCCTCTGCTACGTCCCAGTCCCAATGCCCATCTTACAACACCTTTCCCCCTGCCCAAACACAGCTCCTTCTCTTCCCTGTAACTCCAAACCAAGCCTTTGTCCCTGGCACAAAGAGCTATCAGGTTTCTGCTGCAGGTTTCTCTCTGCACTGGTTTCCCACCTGGCTTCTTAGGGAATGCCAAAGCACAAAGCAAGCCAGCTGTGACCTGTGGCTAATTTTTAAGAAATAACTCCACTGGATTTTCTTTCCACACCTCGTGCAATGATGGAGTTGGCAACACAACTTCAGGAGTGCCCCTTCTCCTTAGTAATCACCTCAACTCCATAAGGATCACCCAAGCTGGGGAGGCCAAGCAACGCAAAGCAAGTTGGAAACAAACTCCTGTCCCATTTCCAAACCACCCTGGAAAGGTCAAGTTAACTATTCTTGAAGGAGAACAAAAATAAAAATCCATGTTTTCCATGCCTTAGCAGCTCCCATGCATGGATGGGAAGCTCATGACACCACACAGCTGCTTTTGCAAGTTCCTCTTCCAGCGCCTCAGGCTCAGACTCCCAAGCAAACCCCAGGCTCCAGCCCAACTGCTTCCCAATTCCTAGGGATGGTAACTCCTTAAAGAACAGCCTAGCAGCTCCACAGCACCACCATCCCTACAGATTGTGAAGGCCACCACCTTCCCCAAACCTGCAGCTCCATGCTGCAGACAAGGGCACCTGATCCCAGCCAAAGCCATTGCTTCCTCCCTCCCTCCTTCCCTCCTCCCTCCCTCAGAGGCTGGTTTTCCAGGCAAAACAAGGATGGGAATTACTCAGGCAGCATGTGACATGACCACCAGAAGGAGGGCATTGCATTACTGGAGCTAAAACTGGATCTCAGTTTCTATTGTCTATTCTTTTGTAGTGATGGGAAGAAAGAGCTGCTGCTCTGTAATCAGGCTTCTTCTGGCTGCTTCCCTGCTTTTAGGGCCAACCAGGATAATGCAACGTTGCTTTCATGTGGCAAGAGAAGCTTATAAACAACACTATTACACTGATCCACTGCCGAAATTAAAGCCCTGCTCCAAGCCTCAGTCACTCCCACAGGCAGCCTGCTTTGCCTTGGCCTTAATATCTTCTCCCAAAGTCTGCAACACAGCGAATGGACTGAATTTCATCCTGAATTAGCACTCGTGAAATTTAATTACTCCAAAAATGATGTCTATTACCTATTTCTGAAAAGAAGAGTAATTCCTTCCAGCTTTTGCTCATATTCTCTCAGCAAACGCTCGTTTCTTGTTTCCCTCACAGCAGAGCAGCTCCAGATCACAATTCACCCCAAAACATGACAGTCTTTTCTTCACTGATGCATCTTCACAGCTTTATATTTATTTTTTGGCCCAAAAGTTTTGAGATTTACCCCACCGCTGCCTCGTAAAAATTCACATTCTGAGCTCACCCATAGAGATCGAGCCTAAAACCTCCAGAGTGGAATCACTCAGCCAGAAATGATCTCAGCTGTGAAACATCACAAGGGGCAGTCACTTTCTCAGCAGCCTCAAAATAGAGGTTGTTTTTCCATTTTCTTTTTCCTTTTTTTTTAAATTAAAAGGGATGCCATATATCTGCATTATCTGGAACAAACATCCTGGTACTGGAAGAAAACATACTGGAGCTTTCCGAGCTCCAGTTTTTCGTTTTCACCAGCTTCATGAGAACCTCTTCATGGCTTTCCAAGCCTTCTCCTGCACTGCATTAAGAGCCTGTCTCTGCAAATAATGTGGTTTAAAACCCAGGGAACTCTGCAATAGGACAAGGACTCATTTCCCCACCCAACTGACCCAAGCCCTGCCCCAGCTCTTCTTGGATTAAAGCATCTCCTGGGCAGCTTGGTTGGGATGAGCCACTGAGGCAAGGGCCAGGTTTATTATGGCACTTCCCTAGGGACAAATACCCACCAGATCAAACCTTGGGGAGACCCTCAGGACCTGCAGAAGCAGCTGGAACCATGCCAGTGGAAAATGCTCTTCCTCCCCCCATTCTTCCCCTTGATGCTCCATTTTCAGAGAGGTCAGGGACTGCTGCTCCCCAAAACCACGAAAAGCCAAAGTCACAGAATTCCCTTGACCCAGAGGTCCATCATAACCCAAACTCCTCCATCCTTTAGACCACGTGGTTGACATAAATACCTTTATAACTCCTTTTTTACTATACACATGGTGGCAAAACAAGCCCCAGGTAATTACCACATCCACCATGCCAAGTGATTCCTTCCAAAGCCTGTCTCTAGGCTCTAAGGCAGCCCAGCCTTCCTTCCCCCTCCCCCCCAGCTGACCCAGGCATGGGATGCTCTTCTCCTGCTTCCCCTTCCACCTCAGACATCATTAGCAAAGGATCATTTCCTTCAAATAAAGGTCGCCTGCCAACAAGTGCCTTTTGCCATGCCCTGACAGGAGCCTTCAGCACTTCCCTCACCTACCCTAAGGTTTTTCTAACATTTTTCTCAGTCCTTCAATTACTTCCAGATACCCCATCCTAGCTCATACACCGTGGTCCCTTAAGCAGCAGAGCAAAACCTGTTTTCCTATAGATTTGCTGCTCCAAATACTCCCACCCACGTGGCGTTTGTGTTCCCCAATAGTAGGTGGAAAGTGTTATGCTGTTGATGTTTGGGGCTTTTTTTTTTTTTCCAGTGGGATATTAATAGATCCCTCTCACTGGCCGACCAGCTCGCCTAGATAAAAACTTTATTGCTAATTTCCTAATCAGGCAGGCGCTTAATTACAAGACATCTCCTCCTGAGTCAGAGGGGGAGGGATGCAGACACACAAACAGCATGGCAGGAAAGGAAAAAAAAAAAAAAGTCTGTTTTTTTTTTTTTTTAGGAAATCAAGCTAAAAAAAGAACTCACCCCCCCAAACAAACAAACAACAGCTAAAATAAACCAACGAGGCAAGCCAGCCAGCCAAAACGTAAATCCATGGGGATTTTTGGTGTATCAGGCACAGGAGTGAATCCTGGTGCAGGGGACAAGGCGATGCTGTGCCCTGCAGTCCCTTGGGATGAGAGGTTGCTCCGGGGGGTCACGGCAGTGCCTCCCCCCTCCTGTGTCCCACATAGAGCACGGTCCCCACGGGCTGAGAGCAGATGGTTACCAAGCTGACAGGTTGCAAACAGCTCCGTAGAGCCGACTGGGGAAGCAGATACTGTCTCTGTGCCTTTAGTTTTGGGAACAAAAGATGTCTCCCAGCTAAAAAAGTTTGCTGGGAGACTGAGGGTGCTCCTCCTGTTTTAGGATTTCTTTTTAAAAGCACCTTCAGCCAGCTCATATCGCTCAGGTCCAACGTCTGTACAACTCTTCAGGCTGCCTACATGGAACTTTTTCCACTCTAACAAGGGAAAATGGACCTTTTCCTCTGACTTTCCTCTCTGGAGCTGGAAGGAGACTGCAAGGGCACATCACCCTTGCTTTTCCAGGGAGCTGCAAGCACTCCCTTCCTGGCAAAACTTTCTTCCTGCCAAGCTTGCAAACACCATGAACTCAGGACAACCCACAGAAGCTTCTTCCCAGCATCCCTGTTGTTTATTTATAGGAACCCCAAAGCTTGGAAACAGCTCTGGACCCCAGCCCTAAATATACAGGACACCCAAATCATCTCTTAGTGTGGGTTTATTTTATAAAACCATCCTTAGCTAGGCCACGCTGGACACCCCCCCACACACCTACCGGGATGCAAAGCGCAGCCAAACTACAGGATTCCGGCTTCTTTGGCTTCCCTGCTGGTTTTAGCTCTGCAACTTGACCTTCGCAGAAACATATGGTTTGCATTCTCCCCCCTCAACTTTCCACAGACTCACACAGGCTCTCCTTCCCCCGCCTCCCCATGGCACACAAACCCGAGCCCTCTCCTCCTTAAGCGAGAAACGGTGCCGGCAGCGCTTCCCATCCCTCTCCGAGGGAAGGAGACGGGCACAGGCGGAGCGGGAGAGGCTGCAGTAAAACCCCTCGGCTGAGACTGCTAAGTGGGCTTTGCTGTTTCATGCAGGGGTCATTAACATCCCGGCTGGATCTGCTGCGTCCCCTTACAGCCACTCCATAAATACTGATGAAAACAGAGCCAGCGTGTCATTGGGATGCGGCGACGGAAAGGGAGGGGGGCAGCAAGTGGGTGCCCAACAAGGGAAGGTTTTTCTTTCCCCAGCCAGCCAGGGACCACATCCCTCTCCAAAAGTCAGGAACAACAGCATGCCTTTGGGATGCACGGATGGCAAGCGGCAGCAGCAGTGCTGGTGGTCAGAGGATGTTTGGGGTTAAGCGGCAACTTCACCTCCTCTTTTCCCCTGCCCGTGTGCAAAAATCACCTTTTATTTTCCTGTTAGGCAGTTTTCATCTCATTTTCTGCTTCATCCAGCAGCCAGGCTTTTCTCCCTCAAAATGACTACGGGCAGCCTAAGCTGGTTTTTGTTCAGCCCAGACCAATCCAGCGGGAAGCAGCAAGAGGGATTTTTACGGAGCATTGCTTTGCCTTACCAAAGAGTGAGGCCTCACCTTCCCCCAGCCCACGCTGCTGGGTGAGGTTAAAATCCACGAGGGCTCCCAGACACACTTTTTTCTCCCAGTGACCTCTGGACAGAAGCCTCGCAGAGCCTGGGAAGGCTGTGGGATGGATGGACGGATGGATGGACGCCCCTGGCCAAAACAGTACCCGCTGTGATGGAAACCAGAAGCCTTGTGGTCTGTGAGCCCGACAGCCTTCCCAAGGCATACCGAGCATTGCTGGAGTGCCTGTGTGCCCCACACCACCCTCCCTGGCCACATCCACCAGTGCTGAGGCAAGAAAACCCCCCAAAATCCTCTGAATTTGTATATTTTCAGCAGCACAGGACCAGCGAGGCTGACAGCTTCCTGGAGCTGAGCACAGCATGAATTCCTCTCAGCAGGTATTAAAAACCACACTTTAAAAAAAAGAGAAACAAACCTCTATTTTTGACCTGCTCTGTGCTTAGGATCGGTGTTGCTCAAGGTTTTAGCTGGACAGATGAGGCCCTGCAGTAACCTGTGGCTTCCCCTAGTACTTATCCCTCAGGATTCTTCCACATGGGCTGCGACCCCATCTGCAAAGCCAGCGTGTGGGTTTTTCCATCCCTGGCAGGACCAGCCCCGACACGCCACAGACTCCCGGGGTTTTGCCATAAACTACAAAGGAACATGCCCAATTTGCCCCAGTTTGCATAACCAGTTTATCCCAAGCATTTGTTTTAAAAACTCAGCTCTGGTTAGTCATTGTTCAGCCCAAACAAAACCCAACCCTCTTCCCAGCTTTTGGATCCCGCTTTTCCAGCTTTGGGCACAGCCAACGTTTTTATCTTGGTGTATAAATTTTAGACTCTGAAATATGTACCTCAATATCTCATTTTATATATATACACACATATATATTATATATATATATATATATCAGGGTAGGACCCACAACCTAGGATAGGGATTAACCGTGAGGCTCTAACTCCCAAAATCCAAAACTATTCGCCAGTAGCAAATCATTTAGCACAGACACACATGGAAAGGAAAAAAAAAAAGAGGGACTGAAAACGGGAAGAAAGTCAGTTTTATAGTCCTTGGCAGCCCACACCCCACTTCCTCACACTCAGGATCCCAGTCACCCGAGCAGCTCTGTGCTGCACAGCTCCACAGCCAAATCCCCTCTCCTGAAACAAATCCCTTTAGTGCCGACGCCGGAGCGCGGAAAGAGGCATTTGCAAGGCTCTGACTGCAGAAAAGCAGCCAAAATGATGCGCAAGGGGAATCAGACATCCTGCAGGAAAAGCTGCTTCCACGACTGAGTCAGCATCTCCTCCTGAAGACCAGGGGAGGACAAGCGGAACCGCAGACCTGGTGGGCACGCACAGGCAGACAGGGCAGGGGAGCCCAAAATGCCACCTCTGCTTCTTTTTCAACCCAAAGTGGCCCTGGCAATGATGACAGAGCCGGGCACGCACCCAGCAGTGGTACAATGTCACCAAATCCTTGTCCCCAAAACAGGGATGAGATCCTGCAGAGCGGCGTAGGAATGCCCCAGCCTCAGGGAACAGCTTATTTCCAGCCTAATTCAGATTTCCAGCAACACTTGACCTGCCCTGTGAAGATGTCCCCCAGTCAGGTCCCAGACAGCAGAAGAGACAGACATTTAGGCTTCTCCAAGATAAGCTGGAAGAGAAAACCCTTCAACGAAACCCGTCTCCAGTGCAGTGACCCAGACCACTGATTACTTTTAATTGCTGTGTAATTGGACTCGAGGAGCCATGCTTTCATTTTAAGCCTGTCTCTACATTTCACATCTGTCAAAGTAGGAAATAAAACCCTTCAAAAATAATATTCCAATGTAGGAACACCATCCAGCAATTCCAAAAACAGCCATGGCAGCAGGGAGGCAAAGGCTGCACCCCCAGTTGCACCCCCCAGCCAGTTTGGGATAAACAGGGGCGGAGCGAGGCTGCTGGATCCCACACCTGGGCAGTGATGGCTGCAGGCCAGCCCACAGCAGACAGCATGGCCACACTACAGATCCACCCTCATGACCAGCACTAATTACTACCTTCACTTGCAGAGCCCTGCAAAGCCTTTAGAGATGCCCCTCCAGGTGAGGGTGGGGACGCTTGCTCGGCTCCACGGATGAAAAGCAAGCAGCAGACCACATTATTATTTTTTTTTCAGTTGTTTTAAATAGCAACCACTTTCTGGCTGCTGGAAAACACCCTCCTTCTGTTCTTGAAGCCAACCCAAACAGATGGAGCCAATAACGCAGCCGGGTGATGGCGTAGGATGGCGAGGTCTCCACGGGGGGAGATCAGCCCCTGCTTACAGACCATGAGAGGAGGGGGCCAAACCCCACGATGATGGCAGGGAGCCCAACAGCCCACTGGAAGGAACTTCTATTCATCCACCTCCATGAAACCCTGTTCTAGAATCATAGTGGTTGGAAAAGACCTCCAGGGTCATCAAATCCAACCTTTGACCAAATACCACCTTGTCAACCACGGGGTTGTCCTCCATTCCAGTTGCTCTAAGTCCTCCAACTAGCAGCCACCATCACCTGAAGGAAGTACTACGATCTCCCAGACATCATGTGAGTCCACTGGAAAACTGGAGGGTCAGTGAAACAAGGTCTTCTGCTGTGGACCACCCTGGTGCCTTCAGCCACTGCTGGGTGGATGTGCCCACGTTTGCCCCAGTCCTCACAGCCTAGAAAGCACTGAGGACACTTGCTGACAGCAATATTGCATCCCAGGCGTGTCCCTTCCCATTTAAATCTGTCTCGAGGTGTTTCTGGGCTCTCCAACCTCCTGCCTAAGGAAAACTCCCACGCTATACAATGCAGCACAACCCTTTTAATAGCCTCCCACCTCCGCAAGCCACCCGGCCTGGAAGCCTGGGTTTGGTTTGACACGTCTCACCCCTCCCTGTCACTGCCCCAGGAGGTGCAAGTACACCCAGGAGCCCACCCAAAGGTAGTGCCCCTTGTTTAAGTCATGGAAGAGGACCTGCAGAGGCATTTAAATGCTACTGACAGAGGAGGCAGCGTGGTGAGAAGGGGGTAATCAGGGGTCACTTCCATGCCAGTGGCAGCTCCCAAGGATGAGAGTCACTCCACAAAAGGGAAGCCCCACAAAGAAACAGCAGGAACCAAGTCTGGGTGGAGAAAACCTTGTTCTCAACCCAGCTGTGCCCTCACCTCCCATCATTTAACAGTCATCACGTCCATCTCCATGCAATTCCAACAGGGAGGGATGCCCGGCAGGGAGGAGTATCCTTGTTCCTTACAGGAGCATTCCCCATGCCCCATCCTGCATTCAAACCCTTTCAACACACATTTTACCTGCACCTGGACAGCCATTTGGTCAAATATATCAAGGTGTGCTGAAACCCATCCCTAGCAAAAGCCAAAGCATCCAAAAAAAATCCTGCTCCTGCAGCTACATCACTATCAAGTGCATTTATTCACCTCTGTGGAAGCTTTGTGGGGGTTTCTCACTCCCCACACCTCCTTCCAGCATCCCATGCTATCCACCTGCATGGATGCTGCCCCAAAGCCCACCCATCTGCAGTGGGATGTCCTCACCTCCCCTGCTGTGGTGGCCCCCGCTCCAGGGGAAGGCAGATGGGTCTAACATGCATTAAACGTCTCAAAATGAGATTCTCCACGCTCTTTCAAAGGGAAACAATCCCTCAGCTTTCACACTCAGCATAGGCTTGTGAAGGAGGAGAGCTGGGGGGCGGCAAAGGTTATTCATGGGGTCTTCATGGAAACCACCCTGGCAGGACCCCCCAGAAGCAGGATTGATGCCAGGATGTGACTTCCGTGCCTGGCTCCACAAGGGAGTTGTACCGATTAGGGTGACAGCTCGTGCTCACAGCTCTGGGTATTCCAGCCAGGAAGGCATCATTTGTGGTGCAAACAAGCCCTTTTCCTCCTCCTCCTTTATTCCCAGAAGATATGGGAATAATCTGGGGGGAGAAGCAAGGGTAGTTGTGCTCTGTGTGCCTATATACAGGTATTATGGACTGCTGCTGACAGATTGTGGGGCAAAGGGAGACCCCCCCAAAGATGCTCCCCAAGTCTACACAGGTCCTGTTCCTTACCTGAAGGGACTTACTCCCCCAAGGAAGTAAGTCCAAATGCCAGAAGAGAAAAGCTCTGCTCAGTTTTCTCCTTGTATTAGCCAGGTATGTTACTACTCTTAAGTAGTGTCTCAACTCACGTCCTTCATCTCCCAGGGTTTTAAAAAGACAACAAACAGCATAACACACCAGCACTGCCTTTAACTGAAACAAGCAGCAAAGCCAGAGGGGAAAAGTAGCTCAAAACCATTTGATTCTTAAATCCTAGGGGGCTGTGTCAGCCCCACCCAGCCCAACATGGCAGGCAGTGGGATGCAGCTCCTGATAAACATTTCACCTGGATAAACCCAGCTCCAGAAGGAAACTTTGTGTCATGGTCACAGTCCGATTTTGGGATTCCTGTGCCACTGCCATCCCCATGCTCGTATCTCACGTGGCTCCACAGCCATCCCCCAGGGCTTGGGACCTGGTATTTCCTCCTCCCCCAGCAAAGCGTCGTGTCAACAAGGAATTAGCTGGAAAGGGAATAATTCCCAGCACCTAAATGAGTGAGAGCTTGGCCATCAATCCCCACTGGAGAGCAGCTAAAGCAGGAGAAGAGACACAGAGATCTCCATGGGTGCTCCAGGTAGGCAGGCAAGGAAGGGGCCTGGCAAAGCCCAGGGAAAGATGGGAAGGAGAGTTCCCAACAAAGACAAACACACTTTTTTCCTCTCAAGCTGTAAGACACCCTGCCTGCTGCTGAGCATCACGGTGACACTTTACTTCCCTGCTTTTTCCCCTTTCCCACCCCAATTCCTACATAGCGGGCTCCACAGAGAAACACAGGGAGCCAAACTTGTCATCACGATCCCTCTACCAGACTTACCCCAAGACACACCCCCAGCCATCACGAGTTTGCTTCAAGGCTTACATCTCCAACACCTCCCCAGTTACACCAGGCAGCAGCGCCTGGACCCCAAGTTTGGGGATGGCGACCAGGCCACACTGTCCCGGGTGTTTCACCCCCAAACGCAGCTGTGACACATCTGTGTGGGTCTGGGGGAGCCTGCTGAAACTGGGAACATCCCCCCAAAAGCAGGAGAAGCCACCCAAGGCAGCAAGGAGCAGAGGAGACCCGAGCGGGGCCGTGCCGGGCTGCGGCAGGGAGGGACTCGCAGGAGATTAAAGGCAGAGTGCAGGACACGCTGGAGCAAGCCCCGTGCTAAATAATTCCTGCTTCCCTTCCCTTTCCTCGTTTTCCAGCGTGGCTTCGCCCAGCCTTTCCCAGCCTAAGTGGTGTTTGATCTCCGGGCTCACTCTGCCTTTCCCTCACCTCCAACCAGCAGATGCGATCCAGAGGTGCTGAGCCACCCCAGCAAAAATAAAAATACCGAGTTTTTTGAGCTCCTACATGGAGGGGAGGGGGGGGGAAGAAAAGAAAAAAAAAGAAAGAAAAGGCAAATAGCATTGGGATAAAAAAAAAAAAAAATCCCCTAAAAATCCAAGCTCAGCAAACATGTGGCTGCTACCAGCCCAGCCCAGCGGTTTGGGACGGGAACGGGCTCCGGAGGAGGAGGAGACGGCAGCTCTTCCCCTCCAAGGAGCAGGTCTCGGGCTGCCAGCCCAGCGCATTCCTGCGCCGTGAGTCAGGCCTCCGAAAAACCAGGAGGCTTCAAAAATAATACTCCGTGCAGCCTTTGGGATGCTTTGCTTGCCTTCTGGCTCCCCAGCCTCCCCCGTTTTAGGGCTTTGCTTCCCAACGGGACCAAGGCTGACTGATCCCAAAAGGCAGCTGGGACCCTCCGGAACAACATCGCTCCCCGTGCAGGGAGCCCAGCGTGGAGCTGAAAGGAAACCCACACTCCAGAACTGCCTCGACAGTAAAAATCCGAGCGTCAGCCAAGCCTGCAGGGCTGCGGGGACAGGGAGAGGGAGGATTTAGGGAGTGTTAGGGAGGGTGCTGCATCCAGCGAGGGGCCTCCAGGCTCCCACCAAGAGAGGTTCCTGGGAGGGCGGGTGTGAAACCAGGCTTCGGAGCAGCTCTGGGGGGCTTTCTGCCTCTCCCAGCCCTAGTGCAACCCCACTGAAGGTCATAAAGGATTTTTTCCAGTGCTCCAGCCTAATGTGAGAAGACACATCACTCAAAAGCTACTGGTTCACTGCTCTCGGGACACCATGAAGGCTCTGTTTTATGGCAGGGGGGTTACAGGGGCACACAACATTTCCTTAAGGTCCTGAGCTCTGCCGGACCCACAGAAGGATTGCCCGAGCTCTCTTCAGCCCAGAATGAACAGCAGGAATCCCAGAATGGTTTGGGTTGGAAGGGACCTTAAAGTTCACCCAGTTCCAACCCTCTTGCCACGGGCAGGGACACCTCTCACTAGACCTGGCTGCTCAGGATGCTATCCACCTTGGCCCTGAACACTTCCAGGGATGGAAGCTCCAGGAGGAATAGGTCTCCATGTCACCAGACACAGATCCTCCCGCAGACCCCAGCACCCCATGGGCCAGGGCTGTGTCAGCTCGGTGTCACCATGCTCTGACTCACAGACAGGGGTGTCTTGCACAATACAACTGATTACAGCAAATTACAGCTTTGCATATTATGGAAAACCAAAATCACAGCCAGTGGGCCTTAAAATGCCATGGAGGGGCCGATGGCAGCCAGGGAGCAGCTCAGGCATCTCCCACGCCCTTGTTAATCCCCCCTTTCTCACGGTGAGATGCACGGGTGGGATGGCAGGAGGGGGCAGAGGGAATGGGCTGATAATGTACTTTTCCCCCCCACCACCACCTCTTTTGCTCCGGCAAATGTTTTCCCTCGCATTAGCATCGCTAAAGCCGGGAGGATATAAGTGAATAGGAAACAGCAGGAACCTGTGGCTTTATGGCACCAACATCTGCTGTAATGAACTCCTTGCAGACTCCATACAGCCCCTTCCATCCTCACCTCCCAGCCCTCCTGCTGCCTCTCTGGCACCAGCCTGCCAGCCTGGCTTTGCCCAGCAAAGCCCAACTCAGGACTCCCCCAATAACCTACAGGGCTGGCAGGATGATCCACTGGCCCCAAACACTTTGGGAGGGGGAGAGCCACGGGACTGAGGAATTAAAAGTGCTGCCACTGCTAGAAATGGAAGGAAAGTCAAGCTCCTTGCAGCATCTTGGCTCACTTAACTGACCCAAAAGGCAGATCTATTTTTTAGATATTTTTATATTTATTATTCCTGTACAGCTAGCCCAGGGATGGAAAGGGAACCAGCATGCACAGCACCAAAGGAACCCATGGGACGTACAGAAGAGGGGAGATAAAGGACTCAGCTGGACTCTCCAAGCTCCTTACAAGGGTCAACAGCCGTGCACTTGTGGTTTCTAAACAGAGAAAATGCAAGCTGGATTTCTCCCCTACCCCCTCCAATAGATTCTGCCCTCTTTAAAGTACCATTTTCCCATTTCTCTCCCTTTTTGTTGTTTCAGTATTCAACCCTGCTGTTATCATGCACAGAGAGCACCCACTTCCAAGAGACAGCGGGCTCCATAACCAGGCAGCTAAAGGAGAAGGAGACAGAAAAAAAACCCACCAGAGCAGATCCTTCCACATGCTACTGTCCTTAAGCCTCCACTTCCAAAGGGCAGGATCTGGTGAGCAACAGGTCTTGGAGCAGCTCTCCCCTAGCCATCTGCTCACAGGGGCGGCAGCAGGCAGGCAGCCTCCTGCAGCTCACAGTGGTGGGGGACAGCAGTGCTGATATCCCCTCTCCATCCCTCTTCCCCGGGTGTTTTCCCAGTGGTGGTAGAGCAGAAGGATGGAAGGACTGTCCTTCACCAGGATGGCAGTGTCACGCTGTCTGCAAACCCCTAAGTTCCCTCCTCCAGCATCACCCCCTGAATTTCAGCCACCCTTCTGCAGCCTCCATGCAGCCCCCTGGAGAAAGACCCTCACCTCAAGCAAGCCCCAAATCCTCACAGGGAGTTGTTTTCCAATGCACAGTTGCTCACACAGGAGCAGGAGGAAGCCTGGCAGGTAAAGCCCGAGGCTCAGGATGGGGGGGATGTGCTGGGAGCTGGGGTTCCCCCAGCAGCAGTCCAGGGGATGGATGAGTGGACTGGCTGCTTCTGGGATTCAAACCCCCATTCAAAACAACATTTCTGCCCCTGCACTGCAAAACCCAACACAAACAATATCTGTGTTCTCTGTTACTAAAAGAGAAAATTGTTTCTGGGTGATGCCCCTCCTTAAAACCAGACAAGGATGGGGAAGGGAGCAGATGATCACTGGGACTAAGTGCCCGTCTTGGCTCAGCTCCCTCCTCTGCACCGTCACATGCCACCTCTACACAACACTCCTGGAGAAACACTAATTATAGCTCTACAACTAAAAACTTTATTATACACAGACATACATATGCCAGATTACCAACATGCCTTGAGAGAGCTCCCCAGGCTCAAACTAAGCCAGGTGGGTCAGGTTTAACTTGTTTTTTCTTTTTCATTCCCTCCCTCCCTCTCTCCTGCCCAGTTTTATTTCAACCCCTGCATGAACCCGGTGAACACAAAAATAAAGAGCACAGAGCCAGGCACGGGGGTCCTGCACCACCAACCCAGTGACATCCTCCCCACTCTCCTCAGCATCCCCACTGCTTGGCCACAGCTAAACCCTGCCCCGCAGCAGCCTGGCTAATCCAGCCTTCCCAAAGCCTCACCATCCCCAGCATCCCACGCCATGCCGAGCCTCCCAGCCCTTCACTGCCCACCCCTACACCACAGCACTGCTCCCAGCCAAGCAGGACACCAGTTGCCAGGTCTCAAAGCTCTCCCTTCCCACCAAAGGAGAGTTTCTCCTGGCTGGAAGATGCCTCTGCAGCAACGTCCAGGCCACCGAATAAGTCAATAGTGCCATTCCTGTTTCCCATTTGCTGAAACACACTGGATCTTTGTGTGGCGGAGGCGGAAAAAGTATTAATCTAATTAGACTCCCTCCCTAAAATTCCTCGTCACCTTAATTACGCTTCAGAAAAAAAGGCTTGGTTCATTTTCCTAGAAAATCAGCTCGTCAGGAGACGCTTTCAACTCCTGACAAGACCGATCTGCGCTTTGGGACGCGTCCTCAAACCCTCGCCAGGAGCTGCGGGGAGAGAGAGAGATCCCGAATTCCCACGGGGAATGACAACCTTGCCCATCTCGGCTTTGGTCTCCTCCAGCCTCTAAAAGCCATCAAACTTTACAGGGCTCCGCTTCTGAGCACATCTTTTTATACCTGGAGGGTAAACACCGGCACCTTTGCTTTGCCACCGCCGGAGGATGACAAAGGACAAAGTCCTGAGATGCTGAGGATGTTCAGGAGTTGCGGAGCGGGTGTGGGAGGAAAAATACAACGGAAAGGCTGAATTTGATCACAGGAGTCCTAACGAGAGAGGGCAGCAGGAGAGATGTGCCTCTGCTTCTCGTCTGTGGCAGGGATTACTGACGGAAGGGCTGGATTTAAGTGCATCTCAATCACAAGATTGGGTTGCGCACAGGAAACTTT
Source organism: Scytalopus superciliaris (assembly GCA_013400415.1). Lineage (NCBI taxonomy): Eukaryota > Metazoa > Chordata > Aves > Passeriformes > Rhinocryptidae > Scytalopus > Scytalopus superciliaris. Next base: position 401,821 of record VXBX01000227.1, on the reverse strand, counting down.
GAAGAGCCATAGGAAAAGACCACTTGGCTGCCCTGCTACCAATCGCTCGGCATATGAAAAAGCAGATTTAAAAAAAAAAAAAAAAAAGGATAAAAAAAGATAAAAGAAATCCAGGCTGAATGATTACTTATTTGACCCGCCGGGGAATCGCAGCCGGCGATACTACAAACAGGGCTGGGTTTATTTTGCTTTTGCCAAGAAAAATAAATATATATATAGCGAAAGAGAGAAATATAAGGAAGCGGCACGGCGAGGCGGGCGGGGAGCGGCGCTTGGCAGCTCGCATACCCCGGAGCATCCCCCCCGGATCGGAGACCGCTGCCAGCTCGTATCCCCAC
>VXBX01000227.1:357759-401337 GCA_013400415.1 Scytalopus superciliaris | reverse complement strand
CGGGAGCGGAGCGCTGCCCGCCCGCCTCGCCACTGCCGGGCTGCCCGGCGCCGGGGGGGGCGGCGTCTCGGAGGGGGCGTGGGCTCGGATGGGGGGGGCGTGACTTGGCCCCCCTCCCATCCCTGAGATGAGCTGTGCCCCGTCTCAGACACTTCCCCGCCCGCCCCATCCCGGGATGCGGCGATGGAGCCGAGCCGGGAGAAGTGCTGCGGGGCCCGGGTGGGGACCCCGCGTTGGGGCGGCGGGTCCCGCTGTGCAGTGGGGGCGAGCGGGCACAAGGGGGAGCCCCGCAACGCGCTCGGAGCCGGGTCCCCCCCTTCCCTTCCCTCCCCCTTCCATCCCCGACTCGCGTCCTGCTCCTCCCGCAAAAATACTTTACGCGTCCTGCTGCGATGGGAGTGCCGTGGGATCACGGAATGAGCGCTCATCACCGGAATCGTGGAACAATTTGAGTTGGAAGGGACCTGGGAGTTCATCTCGTCCCACCCCCCTCTGCCACAGGGTGGGACACCTTCCACTAGACCGACTCACAGTCCCCTCCAGCGTGGCCTTGAACGTTCATTTCCAACAATGCGGCATCCTCAACTGTCCCAGGGCCTCACCACCCTCACAGCGAAGGTCTTCCCAATATCCAATCCAAACCTCCTCTCTGTCAGTCTGAAGCCATTCCCCTTGTCTGGCCGCTCCATGCTCTTGTAAAAAGTCTCTCTCCATCTGTCTTGTAAGCTCCCTTCAAGTACTCTTACAGCCCCCACTCCCAAGAATGGGCATTAAAATCCAGACTGCAGGAGCATAAAAATAACAGATGCATAGACACACAAATAATAAAACCCAAAATTCACACACTGAGGGAGGTATCTTGCAACTGCTCCTCAATATGTGGCCATGTGGTACTTACAGAGGGCTTATAAAAACGATGGAGAGTGAGTTTTTACTGAGGCAGGTACTGATAGGACAAGGGGAATGGTGTTAAACTGAAAGAGGAGAGATTTAGGTTAGGTATCAGGAAGAATTTCTGTGCTGTGAGGGTGGTGAGGCCCTGGCACAGGTTGCCCAGACAAGCTGTGGCTGCCACATCCCTCAAAATACCCAAGGCCAGGCTGGATGGAGTTTGAAGTAACCTGGGCTAGTGAAAGGTGTCCCTGCCCATGGAAGGAGGTTGGATCTAANGGGTGGGACACCTTCCACTAGACCGACTCACAGTCCCCTCCAGCGTGGCCTTGAACGTTCATTTCCAACAATGCGGCATCCTCAACTGTCCCAGGGCCTCACCACCCTCACAGCGAAGGTCTTCCCAATATCCAATCCAAACCTCCTCTCTGTCAGTCTGAAGCCATTCCCCTTGTCTGGCCGCTCCATGCTCTTGTAAAAAGTCTCTCTCCATCTGTCTTGTAAGCTCCCTTCAAGTACTCTTACAGCCCCCACTCCCAAGAATGGGCATTAAAATCCAGACTGCAGGAGCATAAAAATAACAGATGCATAGACACACAAATAATAAAACCCAAAATTCACACACTGAGGGAGGTATCTTGCAACTGCTCCTCAATATGTGGCCATTTGGTACTTAAAGGGGGCTTATAAAAACGATGGAGAGTGAGTTTTTACTGAGGCAGGTACTGATAGGACAAGGGGAATGGTGTTAAACTGAAAGAGGAGAGATTTAGGTTAGGTATCAGGAAGAATTTCTGTGCTGTGAGGGTGGTGAGGCCCTGGCACAGGTTGCCCAGACAAGCTGTGGCTGCCACATCCCTCAAAATACCCAAGGCCAGGCTGGATGGAGTTTGAAGTAACCTGGGCTAGTGAAAGGTGTCCCTGCCCATGGAAGGAGGTTGGATCTAACTGATCTTTAAGGTCTCTTCCAACCCAAACCATTATGTGATTCCATGATATCCACACATCTCCCTTCTTGTAAAGAATTGCAAACAAACTTACAGGCTTGTAAACGTCGTTGGGGCTGCAGTTTTCCACCTGGTGATTCCCTCCTCAAGCTGGGTGTAAACCCCACCCTGGCTCCTTGCTCAGTGGAGAGGGCAAAAGTGCTTATCAATGCCTTTTTTGGGGAGAGAACCCCAAATTCAGCAAAGTCACAGCAGGGTCCGTTCACGCAGGGCTGCAAAGTGCTGGATCACAGCAAAATCCACTCTTTCCCTCTAAGGAAGGGTCTACTGCAGCTGCCTATAAATGGTTAAAATAGCATGGGAACTGCTAACTACTTTTAATTGCTGGCAGCTGCTCCGTTCCTCGGGGTAGGGCAGTGGGGGCGAAGGAGCCCTGGCAGGCAGGCGGTAATTACAGCCTGTGCCGCCGCCAGCCCGGTGGAACCGGGGAGGTGGGTTTGGCGCCGGAGCTCTCCGGGCTCCACGAGCTCCTCCAGCCACGGCTTTGCTCCCAGGGCTGAGCCTGGTTGTCGCCTTCAGAGGGGTAGTGCAAACCCCGACGGGAGGAGAAGGAGGGTGGGGGGGAGGAGGGGGCGGTGCATGCAAACCATCACCCGAAAATGAAAATCCAGTTTGGGGAACCTCCCAGAGCCCGGGTGCCACCTTCTCCCCCTCAGCCAGTCCCGTGGATACCCCAGCCAGACCCCAAAACCAGGAGGCACTCATAGGCACGTTGCTTGGGCCACCTGCACATCGCTGGCGACACAGCTGCCTGGAGTGCTACCTCGAGCATCCCACACCCGGCTGCACTTGAGCCGGTATTTACAGAGCGCTGGGACGTGCCGGAAAAGGCTGAAGAGCGGAAAAAAAAAAAAAGAAAGAAAGAAAAATCTCATTTCCAGTTGCTGTCGAGGGAGTGAAGCTGTAAAGGAAGAGCCCGGGTGGGTAGTGAGGGGAAGGGATGCACTTGAGGCAAACCCAGCGGCGCTGGTGTTGGAGACGGGCTGGGGCTGACAGGTTTGGGAAAATAAACGGGGAAATAAAGGTGTTTTCCAGCCAGATGAGCAGACATTCGGAGTGCCTGCTTTGGGAAGGAGAGTGCGGCTTTTGTACCTTCTTTTTGTAGAAATGAGTGAAAGCGGGTGGGTTAAACCAGGTGGCATTTAAGTCATTGTCTGGTATTCAAAATACGAATTAAAGCAATGCAAATTAAGGGCTCACTTACCACTATTGCGCAATTTGAGAAAAATATGACACGACAAACTATCATTAAGGCAAAGGGCTGTTTTTCCTCCCAGGTGTTTACACAGTACCCCTCGTTTTCCCTCTAATGGCCCTCAGTCAGACTCCCGGTGCAGCAGGTGATCCGAGGTGTGGAGTTGCACCAGGATCAGGCGCCCAGATGCAGCAGCAGTGGCAGGACCATCATCCTCAGAGGGATGAAGCCAAGGGGAAGAGGATGGCACATGGGAAAGGATCTGCAGCAGCTGGGTTGGCTGGCATTCTGTAGCAGGCACTGCGCCCAGTCAGGGATGCAACAGGACCAGCAGCCCAAAGCCCACCTGAGCAGGGACCCTCTGACCTCTCTGTGCTAGACATTCAGGTCTCAGGCATAGCCAGGAGGAGGGGGTGGTGCATTAAAGCGTTAAAAACTATGGCAATCAGATGAATAATAAACAGAGGAAACTCCCAAAGCATAATCAGGAGGTGAGACAAAGACTCACTTGTTCAGGATTCGAGGTCACGGCGCCCTTCAGCTCTGACCACACCGTCACGGGAGGGGTAGGTTTCTTTTCCCACCCAAACTTTAGAGGCAGAACAGGCCTTAGGTGGGCTGAAACATCCTCTGTTAGTTCCTTTTCATTTCAGACCTTGCTCCTCACTAGATATCTCAGTGATCTGGGATAAGGCTGGGCTCAGTGGCGCCGAGGTATCGAGACATCTTTATAGTACAAAAAAATTTCTATTAGAGGGGAAAAGACAATTTTTATTTATTTATTTTGTTTAAAGAGCATTTTCTTTTAAGACCCCAGATGTTATTTGGAGCCATGGTCAGTTGGAAGGCAGCTAAAAAGGGGGTAGCCAGAGGTGCTTATCTATTTGGGGCTTCAGAGGCCTTCAAGGCAATTTGCATTGCATTATCCATAGCTGTGCTATCAGGACAAGCAGTCCCACCAACCTCATTAGGCATTAGGGAGAAGAGAGTGCCTGAACACCTGCACACAGGGGAAGAAGAGGGGATACATAGCAAAGCTACACGTAACGTGGGGTCAAGGCACTGGGAAGAGCTTCCCCAGCATGGAAATGCCTTAGGCAGAGTTTTGCTTTCCCTGGGATGCTGCAGCCAGGATGCCCAGGCATTGCCTCCCCACCGGCTTACCCTGCCACATCTCCTCTCACTCCTCAAATAGCTGCTTCCCTCCTCTGGGAATCCAGCTGGGCTGAAATGCCCCCACTTTTTGTAAAGAGGGAATTTTTACAGGGAGCTTGTTGTTACCAAGAGAGCTCTGGGACAAAGTAAACACTGAGTTAGCAGTGATTTATTTTACCTTTTTCCCCCTACTACTGACAATTTCCTCACCTGGGAGCTTTGGGAGCACCGAAGGAGGCTGTGGAAATTCCTGCTGACAGAATTACTGCAAGGATGCTGTTACTGCTGCAGAGAAGTCCTGGATGCTGCTTGGAAAGGACAGGGAATTTGCTCCTCTCTGTAATGGAGGGAGAGTTAAGTCAGAAAAAAGGCTGGAAGAGGAGAGGGCAGGTGTTCCTGCCAAACAGGTGGACCAGCTTATTTTGCTGGGTAGGTTGTTCCTGGTGGCACCTGGATGGAGCCAGAGCATCCTCTTGCTTCATCATGGACCAGCTTCCCTGGCCAGGTAGTGACAGAACAAGGGGAAACTGAAACTAAAAGGAGAGATTTAGATAGATGTTAGAAAGAAATTCTTCCCTGTGAGGGTGGGCAGGCCCTGGCACAGGTTGGGCAGAGAAGCTGTGGCTGCCCCTTCCCTGGAAGTGTCCAAGGCCAGGTTGGACGGGGCTTGGAGCAATTTGGGCTAGTGGAAGGTGTCCCTGCCCATGGCAGGGGGATAGAGTGAGATGATCTTCAAGGTCCAACCCAAACCATTCTGTGATTCCCTGTAATTTTGTCCCATGCTTTCTGAGGGTGAAACATCTGGCACCCTCCCTTCCTCCCACCATTCTGTGGGCTCCCTCACCCCACACTGAGGTTCCCAGGTCACCCCTTTAATCTTGGAGCAGGGAGGTGGAGGCAAGGGACTGTCCTGTCCCTCACCTCCAAACAGGGATGCTGTGCACTGTACATTCCATACTAGGGCTGGCAGGGGCTCCCGAGGGAGCTGAGCAAGGCACAGGAGAAGATGCAGCATCTTCATGGAAGCTGAGGATGGAGAACGTCTCCTTGACTCACACATATCCAGGGAGTCATCCCTGTCAGGGAGATAAGCAGAGAGGGCAGAACACTCCAAGATGAAGACCAGGATCATGAAATACCATTTACATATCCCCAAATCCTCCAGCCCATGGGTTACCTGCTGTGCAGGCTCTGCACCAGACATGGAGAACAAGGCAGGATCTCTGAGTCCTGGATCCCTCCCAAGCCAAATTCATGGGTGAGAGATGGAAAAGAAGAGAGGCAGGATCTCTGTGGAGGCACTGGGAAGGGAGGGGGTGTTTGTGGTTCAGTGGCTCCCAAGTCCTTTCTGCTTTGCAGAGCTTTACGAGTGACACTGGCGTGTGATTCGATTAGGGAAAGCGCTTCACTTTCTACCAACTCCAGAGTCTCCTCAGCTACAGCTCGAGATGTGATGGAAAACCCTGTGGGTGGAGGGAGAGGCAGACACAAACACCCACCCTCTCCCTGATACCCCCTAAAACCCTCGTGCCAGCTCTCTCCTCCACCTTGGATGGTGTTTCCCAGCATCTCTGTCCCATGGGGGGACAGAGGTGAAAGCTGCTCCCTTGGGGCCAGGACAGCCTGGTTAGGTGATCAGTGATTCCCAAGGTGACCATGACCCATGATATGAACCCTTCCCCTTGTGAGGGGTTTGGCTGGGAAAAGCTCCACATGTGCACACATGGACACAAAGGGAAGGAGTGAGCACCCCAAACCACCAGAAGATGCTCTGGGGATTTTCATCAAGACCATGGTTTGCTCCAGAGGGAGCCACTGGCATCTGGACCAGAGTCAGCAATGCCTCCCAAGCATCTCTCATGCACCTATAAAAGAAGAGAGTGGGAGAGAAGGGAGATAACATAGACATGAAGCAAAGCAGGGACCTTTCCAGCTCCATCCTCCACGTGAAGCCAAGGCCGGGCTGGCAGGGGAGTGGGAAATTGCCAGGAGATATGAATAAGGGAGAGTTAAAAAACAACCCCACAGTGCACCAGTATAAAAGCCCCAGCGTGGTGGAGCAGGTGCAGAGGCAGTGATAATTCCCCATTTCTTCCAACAGAGGAACTAGGAGTATCCAAATCGAGTTACTGGGCAGCAGGTTTAGGGGACAAACAAAAGACGGCGCTTTTTCCACGCCACCCATGATTAAATTACAGAACTCATTGCCACAGGGTGCTATGGAGACCTACAGCCTAAGTGGCCCCCAGAAAGCATTTAGGCAAATTCACGGGGCACACCGGTCTGTCAAGGTCTGTTAAACATGATGGAGCAGCCACCTCAGGGAGTCCCTAAAGCCCGAGGCTGCCAGGAGCATGTGTCGGACAAGGGGCTCAGCAGACCTGCCATCCCTTGCGAGTAATGCTGGACCGGCACAACCTGGGAGATAAATAGCGTCTCATCACTTAAATAAACCACTCCCCAAATCCTCTTGAGGGCAGGGGAAAGGTTATTTGGCTCGCAAGCGCCCACAGTGATGCTACAGGGTAGGCAGAGAGGGGTTTATATCCGTGTCCCAGCGCAGGGATCATCCGGGATCCCTTTGCTGGGGCTTTTTGCCTGTGGCTGCCCTCACAGCTGCCTGGGTGAGACAGGGTGGGCAGAGCCCTGCTGTTTCCACAGCTTCAGGCAGAGATGCTCTTGCTCAGAAGGCAAGTGAGAAAAACATCCCCCGCTCCCCGAAAAGACACCACAGGCCAGATCCGCCTGCCACAAACACTGCACCAGCTCCTCGTTCTCCATCCAGCGTGTCAGCTCAATAATTCATCGTCCAGGAGGTGCAATAACTATCCATAATTCACGAGCAATAATGTTCTACAAGTTGGAACTGGCAACTTGGCTCCCTGGACCGTGTGCCATCTTCCCAGGGCTGCCTTGCACCATACCCAAGGTCTCATTTCTTCTTGCCAAAAGGCATGAAAGCAGCAGCCACCTTTAGGTTGATGCAGCCGTGAGGGGTATCCTGGAAGCAGCAGGCTTTGGAGCTGTGTCCATCTGTCCCTGTTCTTCAGGTTTCCAAGGGCTTCCTCACATGCTGCTCTGAAAATTATGAAGAAGTCTTGGTTTTTGGTCTAAAAGGCTGAAAAAACCCAACAGGTTGTGGGGGTCTGTATTAGTGGAGCACCGATGGAGGTGTTTTGGAGGAGCAAGACAAGCTATATCAGCAATGCAGAGATGTGGCCTTTGCCAGCAGCTCATTGCAGCAGTGTTTGGTGTTCTTTGGTGACCCTTCCAGCAGTGAAGGGATCCCTGTTGGCACAGGACATGGGAGTATGCAGGTCCCAGAGATGGTCCAGAGCAGTATCTTAATATCTGAGACTGATAAACAGCTCCAAAGCACAAGATCCAAGTGATAATTTGGGACTGGGGGTGGCAGAGAGGGCTGGGGGAGGCTGCAGCCCCAGGGGAGAGCACAGAAGCATCCTGGTATCAGCAGGGAAGCACAGCAGTTCCAGGGAAAAGTGGGAAACGTGAGCCACTGAGTTCTCAGATTAGAAAAACACCTCTTGCTCAGCAAACTCTGTAAGTCAGACATAAAACACGGTGAAGCAGAGCATGCTGGAGCTCCCTTGCTCCTGGGGGAGATGTTTATTAACTCGTCAAAACACGACGTCTGGTGTTGCCAGCAAGGAGCTGGAACAGGGGGAAAAAAAAGAAAAAAAAGAAAGAAAAATGAGAGAGAAAATAGAAAAAGGGAAGGAAAGACAAAAATCACATGTGAAAAAAAATCCTTTGCTTCCCTGTGCTTGGCTGGAGATGGTCTGTGGAGTGTGCCTGAGCCCAGAGCATGCAGGGATCCTGGAGCATCCTCCCGGAGAGGCAGGAGGAGGTGCCGGGGAAGAGGCTGTTGCAGCACCCGGCTCTGACTCCCACGCTCTCCGCAGGAGCCGCTCCCGACCTCTGTGTAATTGGGCCAGTTGGCATACCTGGCTCAACATAAATTAAAGCTTCTAAAATAAATAAGGTGATAGCTGGCAATGAGACACCAAATTGATGTTGCAATAGCGCAGGGCGCGCTGGGCAGTCATTACCTGCCGGTGACACCGGAACAGGGGACGGCAGAGCAGCCACCCAATTATTTTAATCGCATTTAAGTGCTACAGATCAGGGACTAAGTTTCTTCACCAGTTATTTGCTGTTGCTTTGCTCACCTTGAAAAGGAGAGACAGCGCCCAGGGGATTAACTGGGGCACTGGTGTCATTATCCCAGGTTCTGGCCAAGAGCATCCCTCTGAAATGAGGCCTCAGTGCTTCCAGTAACCCCAATCCTCCACAAGTTACACGTCACAGGCAGCATTATCAGTTTATTTTTATAAGCCTGAGGTGCTTTGCTGGGGTGATGCTGGCTTTGATTCATAGAATCCTGGAAGATTTGAGGTAGAAGACATCTTAAAGAAAATGTCATTCCAACCCCATACCATGGGCAGGGACACCTCCCACCAGCCCAGGTTGCTCCAAGCCCCGTCCAGCCTGGCCTGGGACACTCCCAGGGATGGGGCAGCCACAGCTTCTCTGCCCAGCCTGTGCCAGGGCCTGCCCACCCTCACAGGGAAGAATTTCTTCCTACTATCCCATCTAAACCTAGAGTCCCCTCCAATGAGGATGGCCATTACAGACCAGGGCTGCGGTACTTTCTGTGCTCACTGTAAGATTTTCCTACCCGCTCCAGCCTCCAGTACTACAGTGTCAATATGTACTTTAAAGAACAATTTACACCTAAAAATGCTCCCCTCCTGTGAAAGTGCCACCACACAAAACAGCAGATGGTGTTTGAACACTGCAAAATGGAAAATATATCTTTAAAAGAGATATATAAGAGTTGCCTTGGTGCTATGCGGGTGCCTCAGGGTCTCAATTTGCAGCTTTCTGCATTGGGGGGAAAAAAAGATGGCAAATGCCGTGAGATAATACTGGTGGTGGCAGGAAAATGCTTTTCTGGGTGGGTCCTTGGAAACTGTGCTATGGGAACAACCCAAAAGGACTGTGCAAACAGGAGGGGCTCCCTGCCCAGCATCACCTGCAGCCCTCATTTCCCCTCACTCATGCTCATCGTGCTTCTTTGGATGAAATGCTGTTTATGGAGATGGGAGGCGGGGTGGGAGAAGCATAAATCACTCTGCTTCCATTTGGGGCTGCTGGGAAAAGATGGTCCTGCTGGGATGCCAGCCCTTCCCAGGTCCCAGCCCCAGGCTGGAGTTCCAGGGTTGATGCAGCAGGAGGTCCTGCTCCTGGAAAGCAGGACAATAGTACTGGTTTTGTACATGAAACATCAAAACTGCTCCTTAAGAAAACGCTCCTCTCTCTTCCCATCCTGGAAGCAAAACCCAGCTGAACGTCAGTCCTCCAGGCAATCCTCCCTCCATGTGAAAAAAACCCTTTTTCTTAGAGGTTTTCTCAATAAAAAAAAAAAAAAAGCCTGAATGCTGCTAATTTCCAAAATAAACAAGCAACCCTTTGGAGCAGCAAATGCAAAAGGCCCCCAAGGCATCTTGTAAATGTCACAGAAAAACATTAGCCCCAACTCGTGCCCGGCTGTCGCTGCCTGCCCGGCGCCTGCTCCAGGCACAGGGGACATCTTTGGGAAGTTTGGGTTTGGTGGGAGCAAAGAAAACCCCAAACCCGGCCCCCTTCCCAGCCGCTTTGAAGCCGACCGGCTCTGCAACAGGAAAAAATAATATAAATCAGGTTGGGTTTCACTCCTAGCAACGACATTTTGACAGCTTCTATTTCGGGGATGGCTTTATTGTTTTCCCACTGGTCCTCAATTAATGCCTTACCTCAAAATAGCTATAAGCCAGCAGGACTTTTCCACTCACCAGGCTGCAAGCTGCTCCAAACTTCCCCCGTGGTGTAAGTGCTCCTGTTCCCAGCCTGACCCCAAGTCTCTGGATCTGATCCCTCCAACAAGGACAACCTCCCTGCTGAAGCCACGTGCTGATGCTTAAAAGTCAACCTGGAGGAGAAAGCAAACTTGATTCTGAGGGTGCTGTACCCAAGGACTAGGACAAGCTGCTGGAAAGTGGATGTAGCCAATGCACAGGGAAAACACAGGCTTGGGAATGCTGCAAGGGGTGTAGGGAGGCAGATGGAGCTGGGCTTCACTTTTACACCCTGTACTTGCTTTTGGAGCTGGGAAAGGTTTGGCATGTGTTAACCTCGAGGATATTTGGGATTGAAACTAGTTGGTCTGTAAGGTCCCTTCCAAGCCAAACCATTCTATGACATTCCCTGAAGGTCCAGCTGAGCTGGACAGCCCCATCCAACCGGGTCTCCTAAAAGGATATCACAGCCCAAACCCCCTCGGGCTCTCTGCTCCCATTGCCACTGAATAAACTCACAAACACCCCTCTCAAGGTTATCCAACAGTGCTTAAAGATTTAAGAAAAGCCCTGTACAATGTATACAGCTCCTCCTGAAATATTCATCCCCTGACATCAATGTTTCATCAATTTTCTATCATATATCACCCCTGACACCAGCCTCAATCATGGTGGTGCACATGGGCAAAAATAGATATGTTTACAGAACCCACCGCCTCCGCTTTCCTCTTTTCCCACATAATTTAGTATCTGTCAATTAGCCCGTGCAGACACCACCTTCCCCTCTGCTCTGGGTGAGCCAGGCATGCCCCAGCTTCCCTTTGGGAGTGGGTGGGATGGGGGGATGCAGAGGTGATGGGTGGATCATCCGGATAGGACACGGGAAGCCTCTTTGCAGCGACATTCTGGGCACTCAGCCGGAGCCGCCCCAGAGCAGAGGAGCCACGCCAAAGGCTCCAGCCTATAATTTACCTGTGGGAGCACCTGTGCTCCCATTCCAAGGAGCCAGCTGCCCTTTCCCCCTACCCCAGAGCTCCCAGGAGCCCCATTTTTCACTCAGTAGCCACATTCCTGGGCACGTGCCAAACACCATCTCCCACAGCATCTCTCCCCAGCACAGAGGCCTCAGGTGCATGGGGTTTTTTCATTCTTTTCCTTTTTAATTCCTGTGAAGTGTTTAACCTGTGTTATCCCTGTGCTTCTCCTGGCTCCACTAAATGACCAACAGGTTGTTTCAATCTGCCCATCAGTCCTTGCCTGGCTGCCGTGGGCAATGATGAAGGCAAAGCACTCTTGCCACAGTCATCTTTTGATTTCAGCATTGCTAATGAAGTTAAAGGAGACCTTTCCTCTCCCCCAGCCTGAGCCAGAGAAGCCAGAACATTTTAGCTCTTATCTGATTTGATGTGCAAAAAAACAGAAGGAGAGGGGAGAAAAAAAACCCCACAGCCCACCCCTGGCTCCTTCTTGCCTTTAATTGCGGCATACAAATGCCAGCCTTGTTTCTGCTCTCTCTGAAATTCCCTCTGTCAGTGCAGGGCTCCCTCTGGTTCAGGACAAAAATTGACTTCGTGTCATGAATGAAGTAATTATTTCCCTCCACAAATGAATATGGCAATTATTTCCCTTTTTGGGAGGGGAGGGATGTGTGTGAGGTTTAAGCTGCCGAGGAGAGCCACGATCCCTACCCAGAGCAGGGATGTGCTCGGGCTTTGCACACCGCTGTTTCTGCCCCCTCCTTGCCCCACCATCTCTGCTCTTTCCCAGTGCTGTGCTCAGGCTCAGATTTGCTGGATCACCACCAGACACAGGCACTTTGCTGGATCAAGGGCTGTACTGAGGGGGACAATTGCTCTCCCCTGCAGCTCAGCCCTGAGCCTAAGGTGATCTGCTGGAGCTGACATCAGCTTTCCCCCCTCTGTGCTGTTTCCCCCGGCTCAGGAATAAAGGATGTTTCCTAATGTGTCCTTTCTGTATCCCTTCACGGAGGAAGAGCAAGGATAAAATACTTCCTCGGGGGAATATCAGAGACTTATATAGAATCACAGACTGGTTTGGGTTGGAAGGGACCCTAAAGATCTATTCCAACCTCCTGCCATGGGCAGGGATGTCATCCACTAGATATATCCCAGTTACAGAGATGACCGTGGAAAAGCTACCTTTCTGCTTCTCCATTCACCAGTCCTGCCTGGACCAAACTCTCCCTTCTCCAAAGGAAGGTCTGGGATGATGATCAGGAGACTGGGATTAGCCCATCACAGGCAGACACTACCCCACAGCGAGGCAAGTAAAGCACCATCCATGCACAAACCCTCTAAGAGATCAATGCTGATCTAGGCCAGGGGCCCTTCTCAGCACCCAGAAGGTCCTTCTCCAGCAGCAGGGCTGTGTTTGGAGACAGAGGTCTGTCACACATTGACCCTGCAACACCCTGCCTCCTTGTTCCCCCCTGGGCGTTGACTCAGTGCTCGCCCATTTCCCAACTCCAGCAAGGAAGGGTTTACCAACTCCTGAAGTGTTTCTACACCAGCTCTTGAGCACGTTGCAGCTTCTGCAGGTGTTAAAAGCTGCTGTGGAGAGCAACACAAAGAAAGCTATTTGTGGCACACGCCGAGATCTCTGAACCCCACAAAGACACCGAAGCGCTGCGGCAGCGTGTGCTGGAGAGCGATGAACCAGCGCCGGAACCATTAACTATTTCCAGGAACACAAACCCCAGGCAATCCTGCAAGGACAAACATCTCCCTGCCAGAGCAGATGGGGCACTTGTACCAGCACTCAGAAATCATGTCTTTGCGTCAAAGGATAGAGCTGGAAAGAGGGAGTTCAAGCGTCTTCTGCAGGAAATCACGTCCCTGCCAGCACGGCCAGGCTAATTTCAGCAACACAAGAACAAGAAGGATCATAAGAGGGAGTAAAGTGGTAACAAATACATTTTTTAAATGGTTAAAACTGTGGGACACAAGCACCCCAAGCAAGCTGGAAAGTCACTTGAAGGTTGTGAGTGACCTTGAAGGGAGCTGGACCTTGGCTTGGTGGCTGCGGCGGCAGAAGCGTGAAAATGTATTGCAGCCCTTGGGCAGCCTTCAGTTCTCATTTAAGCTGTTAATCAGAGGGGGAGAGGGAGGAGAGCAGCAGCAGCAGCTTTTCCCCGCGAGCCTGACTGTAAAAGTGTGAGTAGCACTGGAAGGGCCTTCAGGACATGGGCACAGGGTGGGGGGAAGCAGCTCTGCCTTGCTGCAAGGAGGAACAGCTCTAGGAGCTGAAAACACATTCCTTTAGTCTCCTTAGTCCTTTCACAGATGGAGTTATCCCAGTGAGTAGTATCCCCATTGCTTGTTTAGCTGCTCAGGTGTGCAGAGCAGCTCTGTGGGTGTCTCTGCTGAGGGTGGCATGCCCTGCAGTTTCGGGCAGCCTTGTGACAAGGGGAATTTTTGACCCAGTGGACCAACTCTGAGGCACGGCTGCCTCAGGGCATCCTGCCGTTCCTGAGTCATGGCAGTGGGACCTTTCTGCTTTCAGGCCACAGGTCACCGTGTGAGGGATCACATCCACTGTCCCCAGTGTCCCTGAGGAACAGAGCAGCACAGGTTGCCCAGAGAAGCTGTGGCTGCCCCATTCCTAGAAGTGTTCAAGACCAGGCTGGATGGCTCTCTGAGCAACCCAGATGATGTGCCTGCCCATGACAGGAGGTTGGAAGATTATCTTTAAGGTCCCTTCCAACTCAAACCATTCTAGGGATTCTATGACCTTGGGCCATGAAGCTGTTGGAAAAGGACAGAAAGGGACACAGGCACAGACTGCTCCTTGCAAGAATGGAGCTGGTGACCTGCCTGCCAAGGGCACTCATTCAAACCCAGGTGGGATGCTCTAAGAGAGAGCAGACAAAATTTGAACAGAGAACCAGATAAGTCACCTCCCCACTCACCTGAGCCGCTCACCCTTCTCCAGCATCACAAGGGTTAAGATGAGTCTATTACTGTTTGCTTGTCACTTTGTCGCTGATCTAATGACCATCGATAATAGCTGAATAAGAATTGATGGAGAGATGGATTTAATTAACCCTGGTGTCAGCAGCTCGCATTGCTGTCTGTTTGTGTTAATGGAGCAGCTCAGGAAAAAACTCTCCTGAGCTTTGCGTGGCTCAGCCTGCGGCAAGTAAAACAGTCCTATTCATCAGCTGCACCCTCCAGGTATACCCGGGCAGTGCCACATGGCAATTGCTTCCTCCTGCCCCTGAAAGGATAAAATAATCACCTGCTCTGTCACACTCTGAGTCCCCGGGTTCGCCCGCCACCCCATCTCTGCCTCCCCATCCTGCCTGCTGCTGCCTTTGACAGCACAGCCAAGGTCTCAGCAGGGTGGGAGGGAGTCTGGGAGCGCCTGGGAAAACAGCACGTTGATATTGGGAGGCTGGAGATCTCTATTTAGCAGGGAGATGGTTCTAGGGCTTTGATAGAAGACTGGCACAAAGGTGGCAGCCGCTTGGAGTTACCTGACAGTGCAGATGCTGGGTCAGGGATGCAGGCTGAGAGGTGTCACCAGCCAACCAGCCTGCTCTGCATCCCTTGTGCCCTCCTACAGCCTTCCTCATCCCAAAATCCAGGTGCTGCATGCACATCACTGGGATTTATCCTCTTCTGGGTTTCAAACCAGTCTGGGAGCCAGCTCTGGGGGAGCAGGCACAGAAGCACAGCCCATACAGGGGCTGGGGGCTCAGACCATCCCAGTCCCAGTCCCACTAATGAGGCTGGTCCTGCCCATTCTTTTATTGCAGTTGGTAATTACTGTCTGCCTTCCCTCTCTTCAGCCAATCTTCAGGTACAGCAGATGACAACTGGTATTGCTCCTCATCCTCCTGCACCTGGCTTATCAGGAGGATCACGGGGGAAATGCCAGCCTGGACAAGTGTTGCTGCATGGCCCTTCTTGCCTGTGGATACCCAGTCCCACTGATGAATCCCCCCCTGGTAGCTCAGGGACCATGCCGTGCACCACAGCATCATCCAGCACCCCCAGGCCACTCAGCTTCAGCACCCATTTCCCAGGGCAGAGCAGTAATCCAAGGGTGCACACTGGAGCACCCCCCTTCCTGGGCATTATCCATGTGGGAGACCTCTCTGGGCAGGCTCAGGGGGGCCTGTCTGACACCCACCAGGTTTTCTTCACACTTCCCCTTCCTCTCATTTTCGGCTGTGATTGATTTTCATGTTCTAACACGTGTCCAGCCTTGACCTGCACTGGCAGGTGGGCGGGTCTGGATCCAGCTCCGGTGCTGGGGATGCACTGGGATGGTGCTGGTGCCACCCCTGGCTGTCTGGGCTGCTCCTCTGGGTGCTGCATCCAGAGATTCCACGTGCTGGCTCTGACAGACCAAGGTATTACTGTCTGGAGGAATAAGCTTCCCAGGGCAATGCCTTGCCAGGCTAAAAATACTCCTTCCAGTAAAAGCATCAGCTCCCGCTGCCAGCACTGTCTCGTGGTTTTTCCAGGTAGGATGGGATGCAGATCCTTCACGATATGAGGTCACTGAAAATACCAGTTGTTGGCAAACTTATTTCCTGCTGAGAAACAATGAGGTCACCTTTTGGCTTCGGCACCTCGGTTGGCGTTTGTCCGCAACTCTGAGGGAGCAAACATCTCAGCTGAGATTCCCACGGAAAAGACAGGCGTGGAAAGCAGGTGCATGGACAAGTGAGGCAGAGAATATTGCTGGGGAGGTGAAAGCTGGTGTCAACAGAGATTAGGGTTCCATTCCTACCCTCAGGCCTCGCTCCTCCAGCTGCAGGATGAAGATAACATCACCTCGTCGCAGAAAGGTGAGGAATTCAATTCAGTGGTGGCTAATCTGGACTTTCCAAGTGTTTCACGCAGCTCTTCAAGCAGCCCTTGGAGCATTTTGGGTCTGGAGTGGGAGAGCCAGTCTTAGCAATGCAATGGGACATATGGATCCCTCCCTCCCTGTCCCAAGATCTTTCTTCTCCCAGAAGAGAAGAGCAGTAGCTAAAATAAGCAAAGCTGGCAATGGAAGGCAGAACTGATCCTGGCCTCCTCAATGCAGTCCCTGAAGCAGCAAAATTCATCCTGCAGTGACAGGAATTAGGGAGCCTGGGAAGGATCCCAAGACCAAGCATCATCCCAAGTCCATCCTAGCCTGGCAGGGCTTCCAGCTGCTGAGCTGGAGCCTTCCTCCCCTCAAAAAAACCCCCAAAGTATTCCACATTTTCCTCTTGTAGCTTAATTTCCCCAATGGAACATCCAGTGACTGCCCACCGCTCCACTTCACCCCTGAGGAAAAGATGGGCAAGGCACAAGTAAGGTCTGTCCTGCTCTGGAACTTTGGAAAGATGCTGATTTAGGGGGAAGCAGCTTTCCTGTTTTGCTCATCCCTGTCCCAGACAGAAAGTGCCTTTGCCAAGTACATCTTCAAATCCCTGCCAGTAACCTGCAGTCATGGAATATGTGAGGCTGGGGAAAAAAAAAAAAAATCCAGCAGAATTTAATTTTGAAGACCCAGCTAGTCTTATAGCTTTTCAACTGCTGGAGCAGGTGAGCCAATAATAAAATCAACTGCCCAGAGAGGAAATGAATATTGGGTTTTGTTCCAAAAGGATGAGTTCAGCCAGCGTCAGAAAAAAAGGAAAAAATAATAATAATATAAAATAAAAGAAGAGTAGGAATTGTTCTGTGACAAACGTATTTTGACAATCCAGCTGAAAGGGCTGACAGAGTTATGAGTGAGGGGGAGGAATTACTGATCTCTGAGTGTCATCTCACTTGTTTTTCTTGATTCAGCCTGGCCCTGCTAACAATGTGTGTCACTGCCCAGTGCTGGGAACATCCTTTGATGAATGACACGTGGGGCTCCCCAAGGCAAAGCCCGGTTTCCTCCTGCAATATACCTGCCAGCAGCACCAGGCGGGGCACAGGGGGTACCTGCCAGACAGGCTGGATTTGGGAAGGTCACAGGTGGAGGGGTTGGGGTCTCCAGCCACACATCCTGGGGCATTTCTGTTTGTGATGCACCTTGAGTCACACTTCCTGGTCTTCTGCCTGACTGAAGCCATAGAATCCTAGAATAGTTTGGGTTGACAGGGATCATCCACTTCCAACCCCCTGCCATGGGCAGGGACACCTTCCACTAGCCCAGGTTGCTCCAAACCCCATCCAACCTGGCCTTGGACACTCCCAGGGATGGGGCAGCCACAGCTTCTCTGCCCAACCTGTGCCAGGGCCTGCCCACCCTCACAGGGAAGGATTTCTTCCCAATATCCCATCTAAGCCTGCCCCTGTGTCAGTGGGAAGCCATTCCCCCTTGTCCTGTCACCCCATGCTCTTGTCCAAAGTCCCTGTCCAGCTCTCTCTAGTGCTGTTCTCATTGTTTCCATCCTCACACGATGAAATGGGGCTTGAGGTCCCCATTTGCACCCACAAGCCCATGTTGGGTAAAGGGGAGAAATGTAGGAGGGTGGCAGCTCCTTGATTTTGGGCTCTTCAGATGAAAACAAGAGCCAGTGAGCAGGAGGGGTGGCTGGCACAGAGCCTCCCTAATAGGCTGGGGGCAGCAAATCCATCACAATATCTGGGAAAGCATCCCATCAGATGACCAAAGCTGTGGGGTCCCAGTGCCCACTGTACTTACACTGACCTAAAGCCCTGAAGTTCAGGGCTTTGGAAGTTGCCAGATCCTGACATCTCTTTCTGTGAGTAACAGGGCTGGAGGTGCCTGGTTTTGAATGGAGTTTGTGTTTGCGAGGAGTCTCTGATGTTTCTCACCACCGGTGCTCCCTGGCTAAAAGTTACACCTGGATTGGGGACCTTGGGAATTTTAAATGCTCATTCTCAGCCTGAGCTGTGCCACTCAGGGAGCAGCATGTGCAGTGACCACTTCTCCCGTGGCATCTAAAACCTGGATGGAGCCAAAGCGGTAGGAGCACAGTAATTTTAATTACCCAGCACCAATGTGGGCAAGACCTGATGGCATTTCACAGCATTCAGAGAGGTCCCCTTTGGTTAAAGGATTCCTGTCAGAGGCTGCGTCAAGCCAAGCTCTGACCACGCTGTGGGAGAAGGATGCTCCCTGTGACTCGTTCTGAGTCAGCTTGAGTCACCTGCCTCCCCTCGCTGCTGCTAATTTACTACCCACAATGATTTTGAGAATTGGGGATTATCAGCCACTTACTCAAATTTTCCCCCTCCTAGAAGCAAAGGTGAAAAACATCCATCTTGAGTGGGGGTCCTATGGCAGGAGTGGGTGCTACAGCAGCTTTTCCCTGGCTCTACACTCCTTGCTAGGAATGTCAAGGAGAACTGGAGACCTTCCTCCACCTTCCTGGTGTTTGTTTCCCCAGCCTGATTCTGCAGCTTTTCAGACAAACACATTTATGCCTTGCTTCCCCACCGAGTGACATCTTCCAGGACATGTTTTCTGAGGGTCAAAGCAGAGGGCAACCTCCTAGAGAACAGCATGATTCTTCTGAGATAAATAAAGCACTTGGAGTGAAACCTCCTTGGAGGGACAAGGGCAACATGAATTTCTCTCAAGGCTTGGGGGCTGGGCTCAGTGTTTCCAAGAACTACCACCCTGTGTTTGCACTGACAGCCACTAAAATCGTGGGATGAAGTTCAACCAGTTGAAGGTCAGGTTGTCTGGAATGGGAAGAGCTCCTGAAATTTCCAGTGATATGTTTTATCTTTTTAATCCTTTTTCCATGTCTGTCTCTTGCATGTCTTTCCCACTTCTCTTAATGTCTGTGCCCAGCCTGGCCTTGGGAGGAAAAACCCCATCCATTGATGTTGTTTTGGATAGATAGGGAGAGCAAAATAAGCCAGCCCAGATATCTTCAGCTGATCTTCAAGAAAGACATTGAGGGGCTGGAGCACGTGCAGGGAAGGAAACGGAGCTGGGGAAGGGGCTGGAGCAGCAGGAGCGGCTGAGGGAGCTGGGGAGGCTCAGCCTGGAGAAAAGGAGGCTCAGGGGGGACCTTCTGGCTCTCTGCAACTCCCCCACAGGAGGGGGGAGCCAGATGGAAGTTGGGTTCTGCTCCCAGGTAAAAAGCCACAAGAAGAAATGGCCTCAAGCTGTGCCAGAGGAGGTTTAGATTGCATATTGGGAAAAAATTCTTCACAGAAAGGGTTGCCAGGCACTGGAAGAGGCTGCCCAGGGCACTGGTGGGGGCACCAGCCCTGGAGGAACATGGCACTTGGGGACATAGTACAGTGGGTTGGCAGTTCTGGGGGAACAGCTGGACTTGGTGATTGCAAAGGTCCTTTTTTCAACCTAAATGCTTCTGTGATTCTGCTCCCAAACAACCCTGCTTTGTGCTATTACTCATTAGTCGAATGCAGGGAAAAAGGCAAAATAAAGCCAGGGCTCCTGTTTATTCACCCTGATGGAAGTTGTGTGTCAACACCTCATCATTTCTCTCTCTGCTGGTGCGAGCATCTGCTCATGACAACACCAGAGCTGCCCAAGCTCCTAAACAGCTGCATTTTGCCCCAAATCTGTGTGTGAGCATCCTAAGGAAGAGCCCAGCCACCCTGCCAGGCACCCAGCTTCCCAAGGGCTGCTGGATCAGAGCACTGACATCCAACTCCATCCTACAGTTCCCCTGGAGAATAACTGGAAGTGGCACTGCCAGGTTTAATAACCCCTCACGCCCCACCAGCCGCTTCACGGGACGCAGACCTTGTTAACATGCAAAATAATGGAAAGATGCAGGTGGGGTTCTGGCTGGTTAACCAGGAGATGCTTCAGTGAGAATTATCCAATTAAATCTCCATCTCTCCCTTGCTTTCATGGGTTTTTGCCCCCCCATTGTGGTGGTGTTATCAACCAAAGCAATAAACACGAGCCTTAATTGAGTGCTGGCCACGTTAATCCGAAACTGAGGGCACTGGGTACCCCTGCAGTGCTGGCCTGGGTCTCTGGGGCACCACTCTGGAGCTGTGGGAGGCACAGGAAGCTAACCACAACCCAAATATATACACTGGCACACACTTCATCATCTCAGGAGGGGTAACCAGTAGTTTTCTTCCCCCTTCTGAGAGCACAGCTCCCTCTTTACTCAGCCTATCCTTTCTCCTTTGCCAGCACCCCATAAACAAGCTCAAGTAGGTCCTGCTCTCCTTAACTAAGGATGCTAAACCCTGCTCTTGCAAAAAGCCCACAAAGAGACAAACAAACAAAAAAAAGAATCATACCTTTCTGGTAGTGCCACTGCTTTTGGCTGCTCCAAGACTTCTGTGGCAGCCCCAAGTATTCTCGGTAACAGCTTGCTTTGCTACTTTTCTCCAGGTGTTTCCAGGGTATTTTAATGGTGGGGTATCTGGTGAAATAAAAGCAAAAGAAACAACAGAATAAGTAATAAGAGAAATAATTTAGACCTTGCATGTAAAAAAACAAACAAAACCCCAAACCCCCCCCCCCCCACAACTTTATATTGAAAGTTGGTTCATTTTATTAGATGCACTCCTCCTTTGCTGACAAAACACAGATTTCAGAGGTGAAGCTGAAAAGTTTTAAAAGGTTAATTCAGTGCCCACCCATCTGCCAGAGGAGCAGCGCCTGGTGATGCGTCTGGGCAACTCTGGGATCAGGGGATGTCCCTCTGTGTCCCTACCCTGGCACATGGGGCAGGTTCAGCTACAGCCCACTGATGATGCATCCCCAGAGGGGGCTGCAGGTGAGGCAGAGGCAGCACCCATCATCCCCCTTACCATTTCTGGTTCCCCACCAGGAGCTGAGCTCCTTGCTGCAGCCTTTCCCATGGAGGAAAGGCTCGTAGCCAGCTGGGAGAGGGGCTTTTGCAGCCCCCACCTCCCCTGGGAAGGGACCCCGCTCTGCCTGTGCACCCCATGCAAGGGATTTCCTCCTCTCTCTCTCTGCCTGCACATGTGATTACAGCAAATCCCTCGCTGCAGGAGCTGTGACAGTGGCTCAAATTGAGCTCAGTGCTGGAGGACACCCTCCATCATCTCCGCTTGCCTCCCCCAGCGCCGGGTCCTGCTGGGCAGCGAGCGCGGCTGGTAAAAGCAGCAGTAAATGAAGTCGCATCAGCCTCCCAGCCAAGGTGATAATTTGTTTCTCTGAGGCCATCTGACACCCAGCAAGAGCCCAGTCAGGGTGCCCAATGGGGTTGCTGGGGAGGTGGAGATTGCCATGGTGCTGGGGACTCTTCCCTCAGTGCCGCCTCCTGAGCCCTCCCTGAGAGGCTGGCACCTCTTTGTGTGCCCTCATGGATGTCACAGCAAACCATCCCAGTCCCTGCATCACCTCTTGCCTCCCCCTCTATGAGTTCTATAATACTGGGACCAGAGAGGAGATATCTCCCTTGCCTGATAGTCAGGGCATCCCTGGGAAGTGAAGGGTGGTGCAGGCTGAGCACCCCGGGATCCCAGGATCCCATTCTGCCACCCATTGTAGGAAATAGAGCATCTGCACCCATGAACCAGGTGATGCTGCTCTGATCCCAGCAGGCAAGCTTGGACTCCTCTCAGTTGCACAGAGAAAAAGGGAGGTGACCAGCAGAAATGCTGCTTCCCATCCAAGTTTAGCCCCAGCGTGACTTGTTTATCCCTTGCAGAAACCCAAAAAGGAGCTTTTTTTCCCCCCTTTTTGCCAGCACGTCACGAGGATGAGGTCCTTGAGATTTAAGGAGCAAGGAGCTTACCCAGGCAGATAACAAAGCCAGGCTCAGGAGTTGTGCTGAAATAGGATTCTCCCTGAGGGCTGGGCAGGCAGGGAAGGTGGGACTTCTGGGGTAGGCAGCTCTTTCTGAGTCATTCTGAGCTCGTTCAGCCACGATAGATTCCAACCACTATTGGGTGCTCAGCTTTGGCCAGGAAAACAGAATTAAAGAAGGCCAACCCAGTCCAAGGAACTGAAAGGAGAAAGCAGGATTTGTAAGTACAGTGGACACTTCTGGTGTATGCTTCACTCCCATGCCTGGATGTGGGATGGGAGGAAGGCTTCTCCTCTCCCGTAGGAAGAGCAGACCTTTCCTGTCTCTGTTGCTGTCTGTGGAATAGCCCTTCCAAAGGCTGCAGGAAGGGCTGTGCCACCTTCCAGCAGGTTGTGTGACAGCTCAGAGCTGTACCACGACTGGCAAGGGCCACCAAACCATGCTGGTCCTGAGCCCTCCTTCCTTCTGGAGGTGAATCCATGCCAAGCCCTGGGAAGCAGGCAGAGAGCACCCTCAGCTGTCCTGGGGATGAGCTGGGACATCCTCCTGCTACAAAACTGTCTGCTGGGGTATTTCAGTGGCTCTCCTGCCACCCATCCAGCTGGGAAAGGCAGAGGGGGGTGATGACAAGGAGCCCACTGCAGACTGCAAGTGCATGTGCTGTGCCAGCAGCCCCTCTCACCTCGGAAGCCCACCCAGGTGTCCCTCAGCAGGCTGACACTTCACAGGAGCACATGATTGACATCCCTCCGGATGCAGAAATGCTGTATTGCCCTCCAAGGCCAATTTTTTGCCCACTTTTAGAAGCTGGTGACCCACATTCCCCCAGCTATGCCAGGCACATCCACAACCTACCAAAGGTAAAGGTGTATTCTCTAAGCCAGAGACAGTTTTTGGCAGGTTTTGGAATAGCAAATAGGATTATATTTGCTGAATGGAAAACAAGGAGGGGGGTCTACCATACAGCATTCACATTATACACAGGTGTTTACCTTCCTTCAGGCTCCTCATTTCTTTATCCTCATCAGGCAAGCACTGAAAATGTCACCTTCCCACACCTGTAATTAAGCCCTGTGACTTTTGTCCTGGCATGCACACACACCTAGACGAAAACTACCCAAAAACTTCTTTCTTGCTCCGAATCAGCCATGCAGATGTGCACCGTGTAGCTGGAGATTGCCATGGCAACAGAGTTTGTCCCTCCTGCTCCCCTCTCCGACCCCTTCCCCCAGATGAAGAAAAGGGAAAAAAAAATTAAAAAATAAGCAATTTTAATAATGTCACGAAAAGCAGACAGGGATATAAAAATCCATTAAGAGCTGGAGTGGCCCTCGCAATGGGAAGTGCTCCAACTCCTTCCCTTTCTGTTGCTCTCTCGCTCCCTCTTCAACCCCCTGAAAGGTAACCTTTAAAACACACTCGGCAGCGTGGTACTTAAACCTCTGGCATTTACCTTCATTTCACTCTGGCTTTTATTTCTTTCGAGGGGAGGAGGGCTTTTATGTTATAAGAGGACAGGTTGGTTTTTTCCTTTCCCCTCAGCTTGATTATTTTCCCCTCCTGCGCATGTGGTTCCTTTTTTCCCCCCTCCTGTTTTGTGGTCACCATCGCCCATGCACACAGCCTTGGTGGGGAAAGCAGGAAAGGGAGCCAGCCTAACATCCAAATCCCACTCCAGACATCCCAAACTAACATTTTCACATCTTAAAAGCAGGGTAAAGGTGAGATGGGTGATGCTGGAGAGTGAACAGTGGCCTGGGGCTCCCAGTGAGCTGCAGAGGGACAAGAAGGTTGTGATTCACAAGAGATGCTCAAGCCACACCTTTTGGGGGCTTTTTTTTTTTTGGATGCACACATCCCTCAAAGCCCTCCAGAGAAGAAACACCTTCAAACTCTCCTTAATATTTATTTCCTCCAGCATCTCTGCCCTCAAAGTGATCCTTCCTGACACGGTGCCTGCCAAATACCCACCTTCAATGTGGTCTCACAGAAACACAAAGCTCAGTGCTTAGACGAGGCTCTGAAGCTCTGCCTCACAGTCAGGGCTTCACTTCAGCCTCCCATTTTTTGGCCCATTAAGACCCGTTAAGAGCTAGACCCAGGAAGGCATCCGGCAGCAAATGCTTTGCAATGACTTCATTACAGTCCTGTGAATCCTGGCGTGGACTTTTATGCCTCTTACTGATGGATATCTACACGTGCCAGCCACACCAGACCGTGGCTTTATCACAGTTTGCTCACTACATTTGCTTTACTCCCCCACTGAAGACCCTGCTTCAGGAGTCATGGGATTAGCAGAGCATCTCCAATTCTCATTACAAAATAAAACCTTGTATTTTCCAAGTTGGAAAGAGCTTGAAAGCATGACCTAATTGTGCCCGGACACCCGTGGGCAAAGATAGAGTCCAAACTATATTAATAAAAGGAAACTGGCCAATTTTTTCAAAGCCATTCATTAATTTCAAGTGTGACCCAGGAACAGAGACATGAATTATTACTTCTCCCTAACCCAGCAGCACCCCTGATCCCAGGCTGACTCCGTGCCATGTTTCACACAGCAGGAATCCTGAGCAGCCCAAACTCCCAGATGGACACCCCAAATACCCCTGAGGGACCAGGAGAAGGTCATCCCCCAACCACCACAGCAGCACCTGGGGGAGACAGGAGCATCCTGGGGGTGACAGGGAGACCTGAAAGTTGCTCACCCTTCCCAGCATCCCTTCTGCACCCCAATTATGCCCTGGGACTTCTCCTGCCTTGCAGCCCAGGCACAGGGACATTCTGAAGGACACCATGGGTGTATCTTGCTGGGTGCTGATGGAGTCCCTTTCTGTGTCCCCATCTCCTGACAGGGCTAAAACAACAGTTTCACTGCTGAGGTGATGCAGATTTTGGAGTTTATATCAGGTATAGCTGGTTATTCCTTACCTCCAGGGAGCCCAGGGGGCTGATGCTCCTGTCTCAGACATGTCTGGCCTCCTGGGAAGGTAAGTGGGGCTCACGCAGATCCCCTGGGAGACCCTGACTGGTGTCAGCCACACAGAGAGGCTCAGACCACGTGCATCCTGGGAAAACCAGGACCAGGAGAGCATGCAGAGCAAGGCTGGAGTCTCTGCATCACCACCCCAAATCCTCCACTGATCGTGGCAACCCAATTCCTGCAATTTTACAAGTTCCACCTTTTACCTCCCAGACACAAAGTTGCTCGTTTTAACACATTTCTCCTCTCCTGCTCCACAAGCAACACAGAACAAATTTGCAAAGCAGCTTTCTGCTACTCTGTTTGGTTTTTGCCTCTCAAATCCTTTGACAGCACGTTTTTACACCACTACAAGTCCCTTCTGAACTGGCACCAGTCAGGTAACATAAGCAGGAGGCAGCAGTGATGCCTTCCTCTCTCTGCAGCCAACAGCAATCCCAAAATTGCCATCTCCTGTGGGCCACCATCAAGCATAAAGTCTCCTCAACTCATAGTGAACAATTTTAACCAGTTTTCAGTAGTTTTCACTAGTTTTTCAGCATAAATGCAACCTTAAGAAGGAGCCAAATGTAGAAGTTAATGAGAAGCTTGTGGGTGAGTTTTTTTGAAGGGGGGGTTGTGGGGTTTTGTTTTTTTTTAAGGCAGTCATACTCCAGGCTGGTGAAGACCAAACCTTCACTTCTTCATGGCTCTGGATCAAAATAAGTCATCGTAAAATAATCTGTGCATCAGCCCAGTGCTCTGACCAGCCTCAGGTACCAGCTGGTTTCCAGTCCACTGCTCTCTCTGGCTCAGGCCCAAATTTGTATGGCAAACAATCAGCACAACAAATAGCCATAAAGGAAGCCAGGCAATAATTGCAACAGATGAAAACGCCCAGAAACAAGGAAAACACAAATTTATGCAGATCAGCCACCTCACAGCTGCTACTTGGTGGACCCCTCTGCAGGCTGGAGAGGACAGACAAGCCTCCCAGAGAATAAGATTTCCTTGGGACACATAATCCAACGGTTGGGCCATGTCTTGGGCTTAAAACAAATGAGATGCCTTTAGAAAGCCTCCAGAGCAAAAAACATGGTCCCAAATCCAGCCGGCAAGTGCAAGAGGGACAAGCTGAGGTTTCTGGGTCTACAACTCAGTCATGAGTGCAAGTGAAAATAGAAACCATCAGAGATGCTCTTCTGGGAAAAAGTACCCAGGAGAGCCAGGTGAGGTAGATCACAGTGTCATGGCATGCTCTGGGTTGGAAGAGACCTTCAAGACCATCCAGCTCCAGCCCCCTGCCACAGGCAGGGACACTTTCCACTGGACCAGATTTCTCAGAGCCCCAACCAACCTGGCCTTGAACACTCCCAGGGATGGGGCAGCCACAGCTTCTCTGGGCAACCTATTACAGATCAACCCCACATGTTCATTTTTGCCAATCCCTCAGCCAGAGAACAGGATTTCAATTGGATTAGATGGTACATCTGCTGACCCTCTGCATGAGGAAGGAGTTTTATTTAAAGAAAGGCAACAAAAAGTGCAAAGGTATGAAATTACCTGAGGATTTTGTCTGAGCACCATGGGATGGGGCTCTGGTGGCACTGCAAAAGAGAGATAACAAGAAAAAACTTTGACTCTTCAGAGATTAATCTTTGCAGAGATTAAATTGAAGCCTTCAGGTCTGATCCATCGATTGCATTTCACTTCCACGACAGTTTTGTGGTAGAACAAATTACAGAGGACACGGAGTGTACATTTTTTAGCCATCCAGCAATTTGCTCATTTATCAGCGAGGATCTCCTTAGAGCCAGCCATGACAGGCAGGCAGAAAGGTGGGATCTATAGGAATGCCCCATGGAAGGAAGCTTGGAACTGGATCATCTCTAGAGTCCCTTCCAAACCAAACCATTCAGGGATTCTGTGAAGGGAAAAGCCAGAAGAGTCTTTCTTCCTTTCTAACACCTGGAGTCACAGAGGTATTAAATACAGAGATTAGCAAAGAGGAGATGTTGGGAGGATGATGAGAGGAGGAAACACCCACACTTTTAGGGTGCACACAGCACTCTGGTGAAGCATCTCTCTGGAGCCTGAGCCCTTTGAGAGGTGCGAGTTGGAAGGTCCCTGCCCTCAGCACTCAGGGTCAGAGGGGATGGTGAAGAGGTGTCTGCAAAGAGCTTGCCTAGAAATATCAAAATACCTCCAAACATTGACTTCTGCCAATACATACATTTAAATGATCCATCAAGAATAAAAATTGGCATAGCTACTGCTGTGTGAGCTGGTATTCTAGAGAGACTTCAACATGACATTCATATGGACAAAGTCTTCCAGTGGGCCAGGTGGATCAAGAGGATTCTCCCACCAACCCCTGCACAGTGCCCTGCTGGAGATCCTGGCTGCCCCCTGTCCTGAGCTCCCCATCACCACCCCTAGCCAGTTTTAGAGCCATCATTCCTGGTGTTGCAGTGCTAACATCCTGCTTTTCCTCCTTGGAATCTGCAGAGCCTGATCTCCAGTGAAAGCAGAGAGAAGGTGTTTTACTGCAGGAGGTGTCAGGCAGGGCGAGGAGGCGCCTCGAGAAGTGTCCTCACAGGTGCCAAGAGGGTCACAGCAGACCCTTACACCTCCTTTTTACCATTGCTAATGTTTAATTTCACCCATTTTTAAGGGCTGTTGGCATCATGGAATCCCCACGTGTGGGAAACCCAGAGTCATTCCCCAAACAGCAGGATGCCAAATGTTCAGAGGGAGAGGATCCAAAGGATGGGTCACCCTGTTCTCAGGAAGGGCAGGATCACAAAGCAGACAGCAAAAGCACCCCAGCCACATAACACAGCCTGCCTATCCACACTCCTTCTCCCTGAGGGGGACAGATTTAAGGGCCAGGGAGCTCCTCCTTTCAAAGGAGAGGCAAGTCTGTTAGTGTTATTCCCATTATATCAGCAGCAATGACCCTTTTAACCCTTCACTCGGAGAAGGAGATGGTATCTATGGTACCCACTAAGATTTAATAAACAGAAAATCATTTCTAACAGCTCAAACCACCTATTAGCCACAATCAGTCCACTTGGGCCTATTCCCTGGATGCCAAAAATTACTACAAGACAGTGGTGAAACACAAGCTCTGCATGAACCTCTGTCAGTGGTGGAACTGAAGCTGAAGGGATGTTTTGGATGAGCAGGAGGGACAGAGTATGTTTCCCTGGCACTGCTCAGGCCCAGGCTCTGGAGGGATCTCTAGGGGAAAGGTGCTTCAGAGAGGACCAGCTTTCTTTTTCCTTTCCATCATATTTGTCCAGAAGGCCTGGGAGAGCAGAGTAGAGGGACAGGATAAGGGAGCCTTCAGTTAATTCCACTTTAAACCCAATTTCATTTCCTTTCTAATTAGAGCAGCAGGCATGTTTTAACAACTGATTATCTCTCCTGGGCAGTTGTGTGTATTCTTCTTGGCTACTTATTCAATTTTTCCAAGCAAAGCTCTGCTGTGATTGTAACACAAATAAAAAGAGAGCAAGGCAGAACGTGGGCAGATTGGAGAACGCTCTGCCAAGAATTAGGACCAAGGTTTTCTTTTTCTTTCCTAAGGGTGCAAAATAGAAGGTGCTCACATTGGAAAATATAAACCCTTGGCAGTGTTGGAAGGAGAGCAGAAGTGTCAGCAAATTATAATTAAGGGCTACCTGTAAAAAAAAAACCCCTCTGTGACAGGGACTCAACTCTCACAGACATTCTAGAGCTGTTGTATCACCTACCTGTGCCCAGGAGAGCCACCAAGCACCTGCATCCAACACCTCCTATCCAGCACATCCTGGAACCAACAGCACCCACAAGCCTCTCTTAAAACAGACAGCAGGACCAGGATGAAAGTGAAGGAATAACAGCCCTGGTGTGGCTAAAGCCTCTACAGGTGGATGTGGTTATCCCTGTCAGGCATTAGAGAGGCAGGGCTGGAGCATCACAGGTGCCTCTCTTCGGCATGTGGCTCTTTTCCCAAAATACATCCACCTGGCTTCAAGAGCGGCAAGTCCCACCAGGAGTTCAGTGGTGTCATTCCTCACCTCTAAATCCTGTCATTTGTTTGTTGTTTTTCTGGGATGTGATATGTTTCTCCTGGGCTTGCTACCCCTCCTGCTGGGAAATCCCTGCTCCAGGAACAGGGCAATGGGATGATGCTGGAAAATGGGTGCCCAGGCCCCCATCCTGCCCCCCCTGCCTTGGCATGGGGGAGAGCAGGGCTTGGGGAGGGGCTGGGATCTGCTGGGCAAACATCCCTCAAATTCATCACCTTCCCAGAGCCTCATAACAAGACACATTTTTTCCCCAAAACCTATTATTGCTATTGTTATTATTTCCTGAAATAAACATATTGTGGAAAAAAAACCGCTCAAAGTACCAAGCTGAGCTTCCAATCCTCTCCCCATCCCTGGGGGCTGCCCTGAGCCCTCTGCCACCAGCAACAGGCTGAGAAGCCCTGAAGTCCCTTTTTTCCACCCTTCTTCTGCTCTGGCAGCCAATTCCCAGATGTGAGACTTGGTTTGTTTTCCCTTTTCTATGATCTCAGCCCCGTTTCTGTTTGCTTTGCCTCTCCCCTCGCCCAAGGTCACCTACCTGGGGGGTGCATTTTTTTCAGGAAAGGGGATTTTGGCACCAAAAAAAAAAAGACTATGCCTAGGGATGTGCCACTGCTGCAGACACTTCCTGTTGCCAGGGTGATGCTTTAAATATTCCCATCCTCTTCCTCATGTTAACAACAGATAAAGTTCATGGGCTCGCATGCATCCATCCCACAATAAACACGGGGTCACGCTGAGGAAAGAGCAGGAAAATGAAAAGCAATGGAAATACCACCACTCCTCATCCATGGTTTTTTCCCCTCTTCAAAGCCCTGGACTGGTGCTTAAGTTTCCTGTCCCCTATAAAACCTCATTAAACAGTTTTGGCCCGACCAGCGCTGTCACCTCGGTGGCATTTCCCTCCCTCCAAATGGGATGCGACAGCTCAGAGTTAATAAGTCCGAAAGGAATACTTATAAAATAAGAGGGTGTCACAACATGTTGCTCTCCCGTTTGGAGAGCACTTAATGGCCCCACATTTTAAAAATATCTGTGCTACATTTCGCCCGCCAGGCAATAAATCTGTGGCAGATATGGATTTCCCTGCCTGGGTGCCGTGCTGAGCTCCAGCCCCGACTCTGCATCCCGGGGGAATCTCCTCGTCTGCTCAGACTCCTCCTGCTTCCCCTCCCAGGGCTTTGTGGCCTCAGGGATAGGGTTGTGCAAAGGTCCTTTTGGTGGAGGGAGGCACAGCCATCCCTATGCCCATCCCCATGCACTCCTCCTCCCCAAGCATCTCTCCATCACCAGCTCCAAACTTCTGGGGCTTTAGCAAAGCTGTTCCCACCCAGGTCAATATTTTATTTTCACTTTTCACCTTGCACTGTTTGCGGGAACGTCACGCCCAGCTCGAAATTTTCCAACTGACAAGCGAAATTTAGTTAGCGGAGCTTCCATTATGCCCAATTTATTACTCCACTGGAGAGTTGTGCAGGCTGAAGGGCTGCGGGAAGGAAAACACGAGCGCGCATGCACGCCCTGAGAGCAGCCAGCAAGCCAAACCCAAGGCTCCCGCTGAATTATGATTCACAATTTATAAACCATTACGTGCAATGGATTTCAACTATATTTATTGCAATCCGACCGCTAGCAGTTCAAAAATCAATTTGGTAAATGTGGAGGGAAAGGGCAAAATTATTAATATGTTTTCTATAAACGCCGTAGCTTATCCTTTGCCTGTTAAATACACGGGAACCCTTCTGGTTCCTCAGGGGAGGGGTTTGCCATCAGGGATGGGATTCACCCCGGGGTGCCTAAAACAAGGGGAGGAACGAGAGGGGAGGGATGTGCAGGGCATGATAATGGCAAAAGTGACACACAGAAGAGGATGGAGGAGCCCTGGGATAGGCGTGGGGACAGGAGGAGGTGACTTGGTGGTGAACTGAGGGAAGGATCGCCAGGGATGAAGCAGAGCACATGTGCAAGTGACTTCCTTGACAGTGGATGGGTTTGGGGTTAAGGATGTGGCAGAAACACTCCAGAAATCCCAGCTCCAGCTGATGGTGAGATGCCTCACACACTGTCACCCTGTGCTGGGCACTGGTGAGACCACATCTGGAATCTTGAGTTTGGTTTTGGGCCCGTCACTTCAAGAAAGATATTGAGGGACTGGATCGCGTCCAGGGAAGGGGCTGGAGCAGAAGGAGCGGCTGAGGGAGCTGGGGGGGCTCAGCCTGGAGAAAAGGAGGCTCAGGGGGGACCTTCTGGCTCTGCAACTCCCTGACAGGAGGGGGGAGCCGGGGTGGGGGTCGGGCTCTGCTCCCAGGGAACAGGGACAGGAGGGGAGGGAATGGCCTCAAGCTGTGCCAGAAGAGGTTTAGATTGGATCCTAGTTAGCCAGGCATTGGAATGGGCTGTCCAGGGCAGTGGTGAAGTCCCCACTCCTGGAGGGATGTAAAAGTCATGGAGATGTGGCACTTGGAGACAGTTCAGTGGAGGGCTCAGCCATGCTGGAGGAATGGTGGGACTTGATCTACTTAGAAGTCTTTCCCAGCCTAAACAATTCAGTAATTCCATGACCCTAAGCCAGTGGACAAAGCAAAATGTGGTGGGCATGACCCTCTCCAGCTGCCTGGAGAGGTCTAGCTTGCTCCTTCACACTCCAGTGAGGGAGATTTGGCACTCCATTAGGAGAAGCAGTGGCTCTGCATCCAACCAGATGTTCTGCACCACAGCACCCTGGACCTGCTGTACCAAACCCAAAGGGCCTGAACACCTGAGTGGCTTCCCCCCTTTGCCAGCCTGGGGTTGGTTGGGTGGAATCTTGGCTTTACTCAGCTCTGGGTGGGAAGGGGGAAAATTCCATTTGCACACAGGGAAGGAAGGGATGGGTGGAGACATCCTCCCCAGTCACACACACCACTCACCTACTGGTTTGGGTAGCACAAGCCCAACTTTGCCAGGAAGGCTCCTGGAAAGATGTAGGTAAGGTGGTGGCTTCCATGCCTGTGTGGAGCATCCTGGCTGAGGGAAATCGGGGCAGCTGCTCCTAAAGGTTGGATCACGTTGGCTTTTCCATTTTGGTGATCTGCAACCATATGGTGCATTCTGAACAGGAGGGTTCCTTCTCTTCCAAACCAAGAAATGCAATGAAAAAATATGAGATTAAATGAGAAGTGGAGGGGAGTTTTGCATCTCTTTAATTATGACCTTTTTCCAGCTTTTTTTTTTTTTCTGGAATGCCAGGAAGAAAACTTACTTCTATTTTAAAAGAAAAACTGGATTTCTCATATGTTCCCATGATTCCTGATGCTGGCACTTTAAATTAATCACTGCAAAGAGCCACCACAAAAATAGCGATACCAGAACTGAATATCCTCTGGGCAAATGTTGCAAATGCTGCCTGATGCGTTCATGTTTTAAAAAAAAACATTTAAAAAAAAAAAAATCATTCTTTTCCTTGGCACTTCTCCTCTGGCTCATCTTAAGCAAATCATCCAAGGAAGGAGAATTTCCCAGGCCTCGACCCAGGTTGGTCAGTGGGGCAGATCAAAGCAGCAAGTTCACAGGTAATTATTTAAGTGTGAACTCGATACAACAAGATTAAATCTGAGCTACCTTCTCTGCCAGGGTCTGTTTTCCCTTGGAGTGATGTGTCACACAAAGTTTCATCACTCAGGGAGGCAAAGGTTTGAAATGCTCCAAAACCTGGCAATCCATGGCCTCTTCCCAGGGCTCATCCCACCCCACTGACTTCTGGAATGTTTAGGAAGGGGAAGAAAACCCCTCTGTGGTTAATGTGACCAGGTGCTGCCAATCTGCACAGCTCATTTATTGAGCAAAACAAACCCAAGAACAAATTTTGAAGTGGTGAATGATTTCCAATACCTGGTTTACCTGAGGACATTGCGGGTCGCAGCATGTTCAGGAGTGGTTTTTCCAGAGGTGAGAGAAGCTCAATTCACTTAGCAAGCTATTTGCATGGAATTATGTGCCAGGCTAAGTTTGGCAGTGGAGTTTTATCTGCATGACCTGAAGTTGTCCTGGTTTCAGCAGGATTTGTCCTTTTCTCCCTGGGGTGAATCGAGAGCAGAAATCCCATGGTGGTCCTTGACCAGGTGGAGGTGCTTTGACATGTTTTCCCATGGCTTGGGAATGCTGTCAGAAAATAAGTGATTCCTTGCAGAACCATTTAGGTTGGAAAGGCCCTCTGACTCCAACCATTCTCCCAACACTGCCAAGCCCACACCTAACCCATGTACCCAAGTGCCACATCCACACATCTTTTAAATGCCTCTAGAGATGGTGATTCCACCAATTCCCATGAAAAGAAGGGGTTTGGGAATGATAGATCGCTTCCTATGGGATGCCACAGATGCCAAGAGGTTGCCTGGGCTCCAGAAGAGACTGGACAAGATCATGGATAAAGCTCCACTTAGCTGATAAATACACAGAATGAGTTTTGGAGTCAGGTGTTCCCCAAGGAAAACGACTGAATTGAGCTGATCATGGAATTGCCTCCTCTTGTCCTGAGAAGGGACACTGAGCAGCAACAACCAGGGTTTCAGGAAACGGTAGATCCATAATTTTACCCCCAGTCAGAGGGGCAAAGAGGAATCTTTCAAATCATGATTTGGCTCACAGCAAATGCTCCTGTTTCTTGGGATGAATGTCCCCTTCCCTGCCTGCTCCTGCCCACCTGTGCAGCCCAGCACTGCCCACTGCTTTTGTGACTGGAATTAACTGCTTTACAGGAATTATTACTCACCATTAACTTGACCTGGAAGGCGGGTGGGAAGCTCCTCTTGCTCTAACTCCTTCCAGCCCGCTGCTTTCTCTCCACCTCTCTAGAGGAGATGGGGATGACTGGGATGACTCCTGAAGGAGGATTTGGTGGAATCACTGTCCCTACAAGTGTTCAAAAAAAGATGCAGATATGATGCTTAGGGACATGGTTTAGTGGTGGATCTGGCAGAGCTGGGTTAGTGGTAGGACTCAAGGACTTAGAGGTGTTTTCCAACCTTAATGATTCTATGATGGGCAGTTAAGGTGGGGGACTCAGCTCAGGTACTCATGCCAAAAACGAACAGGCAGCTTCTGCGAAGGTATGGAGGATTTTTCAGCCCCTCAAAATATTGAGGGTTATCAAGGCATGTTAAAGTTTCAGCTTGAACTTGCTAAAATTACATAATAACTTCAGATATTCTCCATATTTTAAGGTATTATGTCATGTAATGAAGCTTTTTCTGACCCCCATGGCCCACCCATGCTTGCACTCAGAAGTGGCCTGCTGAAGGAGCATTTCTCCAGCAAAAGTGGCAGGTGCTGAGATTTTGGGCTCCATCTCTGCAGGACTGGGTCTTGCACAGATTCCTGCTCACCCAGACACCCATTTATCTACCTGCTCCTGCTGCCTTTTCAGTGCTCGGGTGCTCACACAGCTTGTTTCCCCCAGCTTTACGCACACGTTTTTCTATCAGCGCTGACAGACCCACCCAAGGGACAGGAGAAGTTTAGCAGGATTCACAGCTCCCCTTCACCCTTCCTGTGCTTTCACTTCTCCCTCCCCTCCCTCCCTCCAGAGTGGTTTCAGCTCAGAACCAGGGAGAGAAAAATGTGCCTTGTGTAAGCCGTGACGGCTGATGACTGATGACATTTATCTTCCCTCCCGAGGAGGAGGGGAGCCAACTTCTGGCTGGTTTCACCTGAGCTGTCAGGTTTCTCAGGGCTGGCTTTAAGCCTGGGGGTGACACTTGCATTTTCACAGGCTGAGGCAGTGCTGTGCTGCCAGGGCTTTAACCAGGGGCTCCCCCAAAATTCAGCCTTTTCTCCCCACGTACAAACATCACGTGTGAAGTGGCTGGAGGCCACAGAGAGAGATTCGGGTCGAGGTTTTTCCACTAAAACAGATTCTATTTAACGAAGAAACCCCGTCCAGACCAATTTTTTTAATCTGCCCCTTCCTGGAAGATGTGACAGCATGTAGTTGGGAAGATGGATGGCACACAGGGTGTGGAGCACAGTGTCCACTGCACCGGGCTGGAATGAGAGGCAAGGAAAACCAGGTTCAGGGAGGGAGAGTATTGCTGGCAGGCACTGGGCTTTCCAAGCAGAGGTATCTGCTGGGTGCTGAGGAGCTGCTGCTGCTCCCTCTGCCTGTCCAAAACCAGCCACAGAAGTGATGTGGGGCATTTCTCAAGTGCCTTCAGAGCTGCAAGGTTAGGATGCTCTGCTGGAGCAGAAAGTCCCCAGGGAGCATCCCTGGAGCAGAGCATCACAAGGTCTGCAGTGTGGTGTGACCTGCTTTGGGCCCAGGTGGAGAGCAGCACTTTTCCAGTGTCCCATGGGACCATCAAAGGCAGTGTGACCTCTCCCTGCATCACTTGGCATCAGATAATGTTGGTTGGGGAAGGTTTAACAACCAGGAATAAACTTCATTCCCAAGGGCAAGAGGGGAAAGGCAGGGAGGGTCCTTCTGCTCACTCCAAGCTGTGTCATGCTGGAGAAGGGGACAGTGGCACGTACCAAGGTGAAAGTCCCATCCCTGAAAGTATTCAAGCCCAGGCTGGAGGTGGCTTGGAGCAACCTGTTCTAGTGAAGTTGTCCCTACCCATGGCAGGGCTTGGAATTAAATGGTCTATAAGGTCCCTTCCAACCCAAACCATTCTGGGATTCTATAAAAGCTACAAGGAAATTTGACCTTTGAAGGAGTTTTTGAGTCCCTCCCTGCCCTGTGCCTATTTGCAAACTTCACCACCATTGCTCTGCACATTGAACATCTCCAGGAAGAAGATATTTGTGTGGGCTCACAGAGGGATGCAGGAAAGGCAGGGAGGAAAATCTGCTGGGTGTTACTAGGCAGAGAAATCACATCAGACTCCAGGATTCCCTGGAGAGAAAAACAGTTGGAGGTCAGGACAGCCTTTGTGGTAAGTACAGACAAGCTCTTCAGCTGAACCAGAAAAGCCTTTCTTATGTCCTTACAGGCTTTTCCCTCCTGCAAAGTGCAGAGGCTTTGGAAATACGCTTTTTTTTGGTTTACTGGTAATGTGTTTTGTCACTATAAACTCCCTCCATTGAATATTTAAATACCTCTGGCATTCTCCAAAATCTGTTTTCTGGCTGTCTCTGTTTCCCATTTCTGAAAACACTGCAGATTTAAACCAAGCAAACTAACCGACCTTCCCCTGACTGATTTTTCTTGGAGCCTTTCACCTGGATAATTCCCCGCTGGCTTCCCATCAGTGGCTGTACCAACAGCCACCAGCAGTATTGATCAAGTACTGAGTCACTTGTGAGCCAGCACAGGCACTTGGAAAGGTAAAAAAAAATAAAGTCCTCTACAGGAAAATCTATCTAAGTACAAGAAAATAAGGAAAGAGAGGGCTAAAAGCATTGGTATTAAATGCAGTACAATCTGGCTTTACAGAGAGCCCTTCGGAGGTAGTTCCAAGTTGCCTCACATGAATTTAAAAATGATTCAAGGTAATAACGCCTTGAAAGAGCTGGTCTGTTTAGGGATGATTATTCTTTTTGTTTGTGGCATTAATGCAGTGCTAAAAGGCCTGTTCATGCACCCCATTGTGCTTGGGGGAGGAATATTAGTGCCAGACAAGAGGGTCCCACAATGGAGGTGGAAGAGCAGAGTCACCAGGTAGATACAGCCTGGACAAGAGGAGCTTTGGGGTGACCTAATGGTGGCCTTCCAGTGCCTGAAGGAGCCAACAAGAAAGATGGAGAGAGTATTTACAAGCGCCTGGAGAGACAGGACAAGGGGGAATGGCTTCCCACTGATGGAGGGCAGGGAGAGATGGGATATTGGGAAGGAATTCTTCCCTGGGAGGGTGGGCAGGCCCTGGCACAGGTTGGGCAGAGAAGCTGTGGCTGCCCCATCCCTGGGAGTGTCCAAGGCCAGGTTGGACGGGGCTTGGAGCACTCTGGGCTGGTGGGAGGTGTCCCTGCCCATGGCAGGGGGTGGAACAAGGTGCTCTTTAAGGTCCCATCCAACCCAGGCCATTTTATGCTTCTATGACATCAGGACTGGTCGTATCACCTTTCTTGGTTATATTCCTCCCTGAAAATACACCTATATAGCAACAGTGGGGAAAAAAAAGTACTGAATGGACCCTCATTTCACCCTGTTACAGCTTTCAGAGGTCAGGCTCATCTAAGAAGCTCCCAGACCTGCCCTTTACCTCCTGCCATCTTCCCACCCTCCATTAAGTTGCACGAGTTTCTCTAAATTTGGGGTTGTGCTAGTGAAAAATTCAGGTGTAAAGGGTAAAAACACCCTTTACAGAGAGGCTTCATAAAAAAATCCCAGTTTCCCTTGTTGGGCTCTCAACATACCCCTGGCAAGCAGGAGACTGACCCCTGGGCAGAGGCATTGGGAAGGGGCTACCAAGTGATGCTGAACAAGAACTGCCCCAGGCTGGCTGAAAGGAGGGATGCACTGCTGCAGGTGTGAGAAATAGGAGGGGCAGCAGCCAACACTGTAATTTTTGGCAGTGGTAGCTGCTTGGGTTTGTGCTCTTTCATTTTTTTTAAACAAAAAAATCCATATTTAATTCAGCTCTAGGGGTAACATAGCATGGAAATGAGAACACAATTGGTGAACTATTAAATATTGCCTTTCCATAATTCTGAGTGTGTTTTTCTCCAATGCCTGCAGTTTTTCTCCTCTCTGTTCTCTTCCTGAAAGCATAATAGTGGCTTTCGTGGTTTTATTACCAAGTGCATCTGTTGCCACTTCTGTTCAAAGCTCCCAAACAAATGCATTTCCCCCAGATCACCAGAGCTACAAAAAATGAGGAAGCACCAGCTGAGTAGCTGTTTCCTACCTGTGCCCTTTGCTTGATGTGGGGCTGGTACCTCTGATGCTTCCCCTGCCATCCCCAGGGTTGGTGCTGGTACCTCTGATGCTTCCCCTGCCATCCCCAGGGTTGGTGCTGGTACCTCTGATGCTTCCCCTGCCATCCCCAGGGTTGGTGCTCAAACACACTCCAGGCAGGGAAAGGGATACCAAAGTGATGTCTGGCTGCTGAGGGTCCAAAAGGTGGAGGTGAATGCCATGGCTGGAACAAGCAAGACCAAATCTGGGTTTTTTTTTCCCCTTTCATGCCTCTGATAGCAGTAATTTCTGTGATTTGCAAAGGCAATGCCATGAGCTGGTGTATCCTGGGCAAGCAGAAGTGGCCAACACAGGGAAAACCATCTTCTACAGTGCTGGTGAAGGGGTAGGGTGAGCTGCTCCCTCTTGCTGCTGCTCCACTGGCTCCATTACAACAGAAATAAAAAATAACAATAATTGCATTTAGGCTTTACATGCCACTTCCAATTTTCAATGCCAAATATTAAGGAGAAGTCAGTGGCGTTTGTTGTTCACCCACTGAGGTGGCAGCAATCTGCATGTCAGCTGGTTGGGGTTTAATTTAAAATAAAAGACAAATAAATAAATTAAAGAGGAAAGTTTCCACACTGGTGCCTCCTATCTCTGAAGACCAAACCTCTGCGAGGTGTCAGCAATGGACTGAAATGCCATGCAAGGGGTGCAGCCCACCAGAGGATTTGACCCAGCATGGGCAACTCCAAAATCGTCTACACCAAGCTCTTAAATCTCACATTTCTTCAGCTCCAACAGCAGCAGGATCAGCACTTCATTAGACAGAAATTGGGATGGTGCTGACTATGGGCTCAGGTGGATTCTCTTTACATGTGTTGAGGTCCTCCTCCTTCTTCTGCTGCCCTTGATTCCACAGCAAACCCTCACTGCTTTCTCCTTGTGGTGCTTTCCTACAACAAACAGCAGCCTGGAGCTCTCTTCTCTGGCTTCACTGGAGTTTGAAGACCATTTTCATCAGCTGACTTCCCAAATTTGGCCCCAGAACTGGGGGTGCTTTTCTTCTGTACAATAGTAATTGACCCACAGCATCATCCTCTGCATTATCCAGAGCTACCCTATGGAAATGGGACCTCTGCAATCCGCACTCCCTGTTTTGTAATATCCCAAGGCAAGTTTAGCCAGCTCTTCAGGTGGCAGAAATGTCAGACCTCCAGCCTGAGATCCTCTGTGGGCACCGGAGTCACATCACTCACAGCACAAACAAAAGGATGTGTTGCAGGCAGTTATCAGATCTGGGCTCCTCGCTCCCATTTCTCGGAGCAGGAAGCACTATTTATTGTATCATTCTGCTGCTTCTAAACACAATCAACCATTTCTTGGCATTTCATCAAAGATAAATAGCCTGATCCCGCTTCCATCAACATGGAAGGAAAAATCCCCCTTGGCTTCTTCTGCTGCAGCATGAAAGCTCCCAGAATATCAGCTGACGGTTTTAAAGTCCTTCCCACTTTTTTTTCCCCCTATTCTTTCCCTGCCAAGGAGACCAGGCTTCAAGTACAGGCTCCCTCCTGGGCTTAACCCTCCCTCCCATCCTCTGGAGGATCATCTCTTCTGCACTGTTGTGCTTCTCTGCCTTGGTTGCAAAGGAGGAAGGAGCTGCTGTGTCTCCCAGCACAGCCCTGAAATATTTAGAGTTTTGTGTGCTAAATCCAGAGCTGTGGAGTGACAGGAGAGAGCCTAATGGCCCTAATGGCTTGGATGATGCCCCCCCAAGGAGAATCATCACCACAGCACAGGCAGAAAGTCATGGCATGAAGGTGCCAGGGATGGCACTGCCATCAGGGTGAGGGGCATCCTGCATGTTGTTCCGTCACCTCTCTTGTTCATCAGCTACATAGGAGGTTTCAGTTTCAAGGTCCATTAATCTGGCACTTTTCATCAACTCCAAAATGATGTCAAATAAAAAAAAAAAAAACCAAACAAAACAACCAGTAAAATAAACAAACAAAAAACCCCACCCCAAAATAAATCCAGGAGAGGGAGTGTTGATGTTGGGGTTTCATTCCCCTTTTAAAATTTGTAAGCATGTGTGTTTAGTGCTCATGAAAATGTCAAATCCAGAGTGGAGGGAGCTGGTGCATCATGTGCCAGAACTGCAGCTGGGTTTGGCAGCTCAGTGTGACATCACAACAGAGCAACATGGAAAGGGAAGAAACAAACCAAGGAGTGACCAGCCCAGCATGGAAAGGAGAAGATGAAGGCCTGCCTGCCATGTCAGGGGGTGTTAGGAACAAAACTGGCACATAAAATGGAGAGTTAAACGTCCTGCAAGGGCCATATTGGCTTAAAGGCTGTTTCTGTCCTTGCCTTACACTACAAATAACCATCTGCTGGAGGACATGGAGCAGCGCACTCCCTTCTCCACCCCTCTCAGCCCTGTGGCTCCTCTTAACCGTGTCTTCCTTTAGCCTTCCTCTGAATAACCAAAATCAGCATCACTATGGTTTCTACTTGTGGGTCTCAAAGAGCCCCCAGAGCCCTGTTTTTCCCATCCTCAGGGAAAGCACAGAGGAGAAAGGCAAATTACTTGACCCAAGGTCACGTGGTGGATCCCCAAATCACAGTTTATCCTTGGCCCTTCAGTGCAGACAGGGAGCTTCCAACAGACCCACATTTCTCCCCCTTTTCTCCTCTGTATCCCTCAGAAGCCTTGCTTGGTCCTGTCCCCTGCAGCCTTCTCAGTGGGCTGTCCCCCTGGGAACTCCCCATCTCTCCACGACCTCACCACTTCTCCAGATTTGCTTTCCCTCAACATTTCCAAGCACTCCAAGGAGCAGGACCTTGTATTTTCAGTGCCTGTGCCGTCAAGTGCCAAACAAATTCCCAGTGACATATTATCAATAGCCAGCGCTATTAAAAACTTCCCCAAACTCCAGAGAAAGCCGACTGAGTACAGAGCAAAAAGGAGTCAATTTTGAGTCACTCCAGTCCCTGCTCCTCTTGTGTTTGAATAGATGTTTTCATGGAGGCACCCAGAGGCCAGTGGTGGATGTCTGGGTGTCCTGCTGGCTTTCATGGAAGACTCTGCCCTGGCACTGAGCAAAGGTTTGGGCTGGTGTGGCTGGGAGAGCAGCGAGGCTTGTGGCCAGACTTGCTTTAGGCAGAGATAAAGCAAAGATCCCTTTGCTCTGCAGGGATGGAGGAACCATTTGCTATAAATCCATCCCTCAGGGACACCCACTGCAGCAGGGAAGGGGAAGGCTGGCTGTCCCATTCCACTGCCACCCTCAGACCAGCATCCAGGGGTCTGGCTTGGCCAAGGAAGGGTGAATGTGCCTCTGCTGCTGGCTCAGCGCTGTCATTTGGACAGATTTAAGCAGCATAATCGTATCTTTTGAAGCAGGTAATGCCACCTGATTATGAGTAGGGGAGGGGGGAATTAGAAGCCAAGGCAAAGGCAGAGCTGTTTAACAGACCCATTAGATGTAACGACAGGACAGCACTGGCATTTTAAAGAGAGGCAGCACAGGCGTAGCCTGAGCTGTAGGTGTGGGGTGTGCTGTGCCTCTCCATGTGCCCTGCTGCTTCCTTAGGTGCTTCTTCTATCTCCAAGGGAGTGATTTGTGGATGGGTTCCCCAGCTTTGCTGGGTGCTGGGGGAGGCTGAAGTGGATGGGAGGCCAGAGGGTGGCAAGGTGACTGTCCCCAGAGTGCATTTCTGTCTCATGGAGACATGCAGGAGTGGCTGCATTGCATTCATCTTGTGCAACCCCAAAACTTTCCTGCCACGCTGCCTCCTCCTTGCTGATCCCTTGGGTGACCTGTGCCACCACTCCCTGGGATCCTACTGCAGTGCCAAGAAGTGTCAGTGACTCTGGGAATGTCACCTGAGCTGCTTCAGTTTGCCTGACTGATTCATCACCCGCCGCCTCTGACACCCAGGACTCCCCATCACTCACCAGGGTTGGAAGGGACAGACAGGGCTGGCAGCACCACCAGGAGCACTGGCATCCTGCTCTTCAGGGTGGTCAAGGCTCGTCAGCTTCTCCAATCAGTGAGGCAGATACACCTAAAACCAAAGAAGTAAATGTTAGCCAAAGCACAGCTCTGGAAATAGGAACCACTTGGTGGGGGGGATGATGTTCAAAGACTCCAGAGAACCGGAGACAGGAGTGAATGGGACACCGTATGGGATGGGGAGGGTGGCAAAAGAAACCCAAACAAAATTTCTTGTAGTCATGTGTATTTCAGTCCTGGTTCCCAACAGGAGGAAATTCCCTGCCCTGTGTGAACTCACCAGCAGCTCTGCCTGTGGGTGCAGGGCAGGACTGCTCAAAGACCAACCAAACCCACCACAGAGCTTGATGCTGCCTGAAAAAGAGCCTGGTTTGGCCCTGGAGCAACCCTGGAGCCAGCCCTGCTTACTGGGGAATGCAGGAACAGAGGGGACAAATACTTTGGAGCAGATGGATAATTCAGAACAGAAACCCTCCCTCTGCATCCCAAGGAAGTCACAGGTCCAGCTAATTGGGTGATGCCTCCCTGTGGGATGCAGTTACCCCTCCCAGGGGGCAGAGAGGGACCTTGCACAGGCAGCAACCTGGATGACTGATACCACCTGTTCCAGGATGTGTTTCCTTCTTGCTTTCTCACTTTCCTCCTTTCCTTCTCTACCCTCCACTCCTTCTTTTCCCCACTAGGCATTTCCAGTTGGTAATTACAGCTGAAGTGGACAATGTCTATTTATTCTTAGGCTGGATGCACTGCCAGGCTGCCTGGAAAGGAGGCAGGAGGAATGGATGGAGCAGGGATGGCTGTGTGGGGAGGGGGCACGCTGTGGGTACCTGTCTCCCTGCACCCCTCTGGCACAGATGGGAGAGTAGATTCAGGGGAGGACGCCCAGCACATGCTTTTTGAGCATCCCTTCTCCCACACCCTGCATGTTTGGGAGTGCTAGCTGTGCTGGGACAGCACCTGTGCTCAGGTTTGGGGAGACAGGCAGCATTTTGGGATACTTCACTGTAAAACCACCACCCGGACAATCCAGACATGGCTGGTAGCTGACTGTGGAGCAAGATCTGCCTTGTTTCAGGTGTGATGTCCTTCAGCATCCCACCTTGGGCAGCAACACAACACGCCCAGCACAGTTCTTACCCTGGGAATCCTGCAGCCTTTCCCCCTTCCCTTCAGTCTCCTCAGCACGTTTTTCTCCCCCTTGCTCCATCCTTTCTGCTCATCTGAGCAGCTTTGCTAATAAACTCCTGAGTGTCAACGGATGGGAGGGAGGTGGGAGATGCTGCTGTGCACAGGGAGAGGGTGGGAAGGGGGGTCCTGGAGGTGTGGGGAGCAGCTTAGCACCTTCTCACTCTGCAGGTGTTTTGTCAGACAGCCCTGCCTGCGATAGCCCTGCACACCGTGCCACTGAAGATAAATCCTCCACTCAAAGGGAGGCACGGAGGAAAAAGCAGGAAAGGGAAGAAGAAAACAATTAGAATGACTTATGATTTAAGGGAAGAAATTCAAAGTGTCTCTCTCTTTCCCTCCTGGGCAGCTGGAGAGTTTTATCCTCTTCCAGCACTCTTAGACACACAACCCACAAAGTTTCTGTTGTTTGAAGGGGTGGGAAGAGGATCAGCTCACTCTTGCAGCTCTCCCCTCAGATGGCTGTCACCTGAGAGATGAAAGGTGGACATTTCACTTAACCCACGCTCAGCTGACCAAACCGATTAGTCAGGTGTTCAATGTCACTTCAGCAAAGTCATCCCAAGGCTGGAGTTAATTCCTGCCCCAATGGGGCTGGGGCATCCTGCAGTCCCCGAGGGACCACACCAGAGACTGCAGCCACAGCTGGAGAGGGGAGGAGAGAAGAGGAGAGCAAACTTCACCCTCAAGGAGTATTTCAGCTACTTGAAAAAAATAAAACTAAAAAAA
>VXBX01000227.1:328443-357726 GCA_013400415.1 Scytalopus superciliaris | reverse complement strand
AAAAAAAAAAAAAAAAAAGAAGATAGAAAACTAAAGGCTAAACCCAAGGAAGCAGCCAGTGGAAGACGGTCTAGGGCAGCCCTGTGTGCTACAACACCATGGGCCAGAACCATGGAATGGCTTAGGTTGGAAGTGACCTTAAAAATCATCCTGTTCCACCCCCCTGCCACAGGCAGGGACCCCTCCCACCAGCCCAGGTTGCTCCAAGCCCCATCCAACCTGGCCTTGGACACTCCCAGGGATGGGGCAGCCACAGCTTCTCTGCCCAACCTGTGCCAGGGCCTCAGCCCTCAGAACAGCCTCTGTTATGCCCTTGCTGCTCTCCAGACATGTAGAATAAAGCTGGTGAGAGCAGAGCATCAGGTCTGAGCAAGCCAAAACCCCGTGTGTATCA
The DNA here is from genome assembly GCA_013400415.1 of Scytalopus superciliaris. NCBI lineage: Eukaryota > Metazoa > Chordata > Aves > Passeriformes > Rhinocryptidae > Scytalopus > Scytalopus superciliaris. The sequence continues at coordinate 357,332 of VXBX01000227.1, read as the reverse complement.
TTTAGGCGTGGCTGATACACACCCAAGCTCTGCAGAAACCCAAAGCATCCTTGCAGCACAGCCCAGGAGGCTGGACCATTCTGTAACTCCACAGAAATGCTGTACCACGACCTGCTCCACTTGGAGACCAGGAGAGCAGCCCCAAATTCCTTTCTCCAGCTCAAAGGGCTTGGATTTGAGAAGGACGCACATCTCAGACCTCAAGAGACCTCACATCTTGTTTTATCCTTCTTCCTCCCTCTGCAGATGGTTTCATTGCCATGAAAAAGCCCCCAAAAAGCAGGAAGGAGCCCCAGCACAGGGCAGGTGCAGAGTCACAGAACAGAACTTGGGAAGCACAAGCCGAGCTATTCCATCCAGCGAGCACTCGTTAGTAAAAGATATTGTTGCCTGCAGGGAGACAGTTTCTGGGTGATTGAATGTAGAACTGTTTGGAACAAATTCAATAAACCCCAGCGTGCCTTTTGCTTTTAAATATGCTGTTTTCTCTAAGCTGGCAGTTTTTTTTCATGGAAGGGCATTGATTGAGGCAGGGAGTTCACCAGGGAGGTTTCCAGGGTGAGACACTGGGCACTGGGGGGAGCCAGGGGGGAGATGGTGACCCCCAGCCTGGCCTGTCCCACCTGGACACAGACACTTCAACACAGCCTTCTTCAACAAACACCTGAAGGGCTTTGGTTGTGCTCCAGCGTGAAACCTGATGTCAGAACCTCCAAAAATTGCTGAAAAGCCTCTTTTTTTTTTGGGGGGGGAGGGGGTTGGTGGTGCAAAGCTCAGGGAAGCCTGGTTTTAATTGCCTTGATTTTCAATGCCTTTCACTATGTTGTCACAGATGCCACAGTACCAAGGCTGTCAGGCAGAGGATTCTCAGTGGATTCTCTCTTTATTTTCATTTGTAAGAGCCTTCAGGACAGATTTAATTGCTGGGGTATGGACTAGCCATTTCCAGTTACGACTACAAGTGAATCAAAGTGCCGGCGCCTCTGTTTTAATTAAAAGACATGATACCTATTCCTACCTAGCGTGCAATGGCAACAATAGCAGGTTATTAGGAGAAGTAATATCCATCTAATCCAATCTGATCTGTGTAGTTATTAGGCCTAGATAACTATTGGTATTGATTTTATTACTAATACCACCGCTGCAATAGGAAATCAACCGCAGCGCAGAGTTTTGCATCATTCATCATTTTGTTCATTTGTTTGGCTTCAGATCAGCTGAATGTTTTTGGGGGCATTTTTCCCCCTCCCTGTTGCTCAAAATCCACATACAGGTTTCCTTTTTGGAAACCTCTTCCTCGCTACATCTTTCGCTCCTCCCCTCTCTCGAGGTGCCCCTTGCCCTCTACAAAACAACTTCATGCCAGATCAAAGCCAGTGCAGGAATTTTCCTTACTCTGAATTCAGCCAAGGAAACTTCTAGCAGTTTATGAGTCAGAAGCACAAGATAGAGCTGCTGGTCACTGAGAGAAATTGCCAGGAATTTGGGGAGGATCAATCACCCTCAAAGTGGGCTGAGAAGAGAGAGAACCAGAACCTTTTGTGCTTTCTTTTCATCCTTCGGCTCATTCTTGACCCAGGTTTGAGTAAGGAGCACAACATGGGAATTTTCTTGAATCTCCCCATAGGAAGGACCTGGAATCTGAACAATCTTGGTTCTGGACAAGCTCTATCCCAGAGGCCACACATGGTGAGCTGGGAAGGTGCTTGTACTCATGTGCTGTGTGTGATGCACCAAGCTTGTCTTTGATCCCCGTTGTTTCCAGGCAGTTCAGTTTAACTCTGGGTTAACTGCAATTCCCTTGCAAAGCTGTCCATCACCTCTCATCCCCCTCAGCCTCTTCCTTGCTCACTCAAGAAAATAACAGCTCACACTGCTCCCAGGCTCCGAAAAAGCCACATAATTGGTACACTCTCCACAAAGTACAGCCCAACCAACAGCATGGCTATTTGGAGCACAAAGGGTGGCCCCGTTTCAGAAGGGTCATGGCTTGACAACCTTGTTTATTTTCCTCAGTGTCTGCCCAAGGGAAAAAACAACACTCTCCCAGCTCCTCAAAGTCAAGCCTGGCAGCACCAATTTGGGGCACATCTGGAGGAAGAAGGCAGGTTTCAACCCTACTGCTGTGCAAAAGCCTCAGCACCAGCCTTGACCTTCCAGTGACCAACAAGTTCTCAGCTTTCCTTTCTTTCTTTGGCCCCACACCTTGGTAGGGTGAAGGACTTTGACACCGAGATCTGGGAAACGGGGGGTCTGTTCCAATCACCCTGCACAGCCTTAGCTATCTCTCCGTTCACATTTAAGGACAAAATTGCCACATCATCAGTTTAGTGTAGACAGCATCTTGAGGACCCAAACCAGTTTCTTTTGCTGTTCTGCTCCCTGACTTGGCAGCCCTGGCTGGGTCCTGCCAAGGGCTCTCATTAGCATCTCTCCCTCACACGACAGATAAATAGCAGTACTCAGAGTCATACATACTTATAAATAAATACAAAAGGAGCATCAATTCAGGCATGAATACAAAGCTTAAGGATACTGCATCTCATTCCTGTTTGCTGCCTCGGGCACCGCGAACTGACAATCAAAATTCACCGAGCGCCAAAAATATTAGTTTAATATTTGTGTTTGCTCAGCTCCTTCTTGTGCCAGGATGACAAACAGCCTTGTGAAGGCATTGCCAGAGGCACTAACACTTCCATCCTCTCTCTCACTGATTCTGGCACACAGAGGGATCTTTTCAAACCAATAAACACTTTCATTTTTGTCTTCGCTGAAAGGACTTCCTCTATGGGGTGATGTTTTGCTGGAGGAAATGATTTAAGAGCAGAGATATGGTTGTGATTCAATATGGTTGTGATTCAATATCATGCTCAGGAATTCCTTGTACAGCCAAGGCAGAGACAAATTCTGACATTACCTGAGCCTTGTTTGAGCTTATCGGAGTCATTGTGGAGTGAGAATCAGGCAACAAACCTATAAAGACTGTGACACCTTTTCATGTTGTGGCTGGGAGGTTCTGCTCCCAGGTGGAACAGCAGCAACACCGCCTTTCCCTCCTGTGAGTTACACCTTGACACGTGTGAGAACATGCAGAAGGAAGGGGAGAAAAGGGAAAAAGGAGCAAAAACTCCCAAGCCCTCTGTTAGGGTCAGCTTAAAGCAGTAGGAATGTCAGAGCTGGTTCCTCACACCCTTCCCTGCTTGGGATGCATCACTGACTCAGAGCTGGCAAGATAATCCAGCAGGAAAAAGAAAGACCAGCTGCAAGGAACAGATTTACAGATTTTCTCTTTGCCTTCCCTCCTCATGAACTTCTCACTGCTGAAAGGCACGATGTCCTGAGCTGATCACAGAATCATGGGATGGTTTGAGTTGGAAGGGACCTTAAATTTCACCTATTTCCACTCCCCCCACCATAGGCAGGGACCTTCCAACAGACCAGGTTGCTCTAAGCCCTGTCTCCAACCTGGCCTTGGTGAACACCACAAACTCAAACAACAAATGGTTGTTTGCTGGAAACCCTTTACAGAGAGATCTGTGAGCTCAGGCACAGAAGTCTGCCCGAGTTGTCTCCTGGCATTCCAAGGGGGTGGGTTCACACCTCACTCCTGCTGCTGTGGGGACATTCCAGTTCCCCCCAGCTCGCACAGATCAGCCCAACATCGAGTCTCAGGGGGCAGCTCCCTCCTGCTGATAACACACTTCTTCCTGGCCTCAGGAGATGATGTTTTGGACATGTTTGCCAGGGAGCTGTGGAGAAGAACAATGGTGCCTGTGTCCTCACCAGGGTGGGCTGTGGCAAAGCAGAAAGTCCTGTTTTTGCTCCAGCACTACACTGAAACACAAAGCTTTGTATTTGCCTGTCAATATCCCAGTTGGATTCTGCTTCTATATATTTAATTCGAGATGAGTACTGCAGGACCTCTTTTGTTAGCTGGATACCTCATGCACATTGTTATTATTTCTTTCATAAAAATCAATAAAGACTTAGGAACAACAACCACCAATAATAACAGTACATCTCTCTTTGTGCCTTTGTGTTGCAACTTGCTGAACAACTCAGAAAGGCAGCAGCAGACAACAACCCAAAGAGGAGATTAAAAAAACGAAGCCTTTTCCAAATTGGACCGGGTCTACCTTTGCAAAAAGTTTCCAGACACACTTAAAACTGCAGCACCACCTCGGCACATAAGAAGTAGCAGAGGCTCAGGAAGGGGAGAAATGCTCAGCAGATAAAGCACAGACAAAGTTCCTCTAATTTGGTGTCCTCTTGCCTGTGAAAAACAGGCAATGACACTGATGGAAATTTAAGAGCAGCACTTTGAAAGCCACAGGCAAATCATTGCTATTGAAATCACTTCCTGGGCACTAACAAAACTCGAGGAGACGCATCCCTTTGCTGGTTTCTATGCTGCTTTGAAATGAGGAGAGAGGAAGAAAGATAACACAAAAGAGATGTGGACCTGCTGGAGTGAGGCCAGATGAGGCCACAGAGATGCTCTCAGGGCTGGAGCCAGGCTGGGAGAGCTGGGGGTGTTCACCTGGAGAAGGGAAGGCTCTGGGGTGTCCTTATTGTGGCCTTATAGTACTTAAAGGGGCTCCAGGAGAGCTGGAGAGGGACTTTGGACAAGGGTCTGGAGGGACAGGACAAGGGGGAACGGCTTCCCACTGACAGAGGGCAGGGATAGATGGGATACTGGGAAGGAATTCTTCCCTGTGAGGGTGGGCAGGCCCTGGCACAGGTTGGGCAGAGAAGCTGTGGCTGCCCCATCCCTGGGAGTGTCCAAGGCCAGACTGGACGGGGCTTGGAGCAACCTGGGCTGGTGGGAGGTGTCCCTGCCCATGGCAGGGGGTGGAACAAGATGCTCTTTAAGGTCCCTTCCAATCCAAACCATCCTATGATTCCCTGCCATCCCACCCCAGGAAACAGCCACAGAAACAGGAGCTGAAGTCACGCAGGAGCTCCACAGTTCAGCTCCCAAGCACCACTTAATTACTCTACAGGAGAGGTTAAAAAAACAACCACGTGCCTGCGAGGCAACACTTTCTGCTCTCCTTGTACTCCCATGGCTGTTCCCACAGCTCAAGCTGGGACTGCCATGCACAGCTCAGGCAGCAGGACCAGTGCAACCATTGCCTTTGACTGTGCTTCTCCTGGAAGGACAGAGCCCAGTGCCCTGGGTGGCCAGGTGGGCTCCAACACTCCCCCCAAGTGAACTGCAGCAGGCTGAGTGCTCCTTCACAAAGAAACTCCCCCCTCCACTCCCCCCAAAAAAATCCCATTTCCTGGGGGACCAGTCACTCAACACAACCTGCCCTTCGCATTTACCAGCTTTCCAGCATTTGGGTTAAAGAAAATATATAACATTCTAATACCATTGTTTTAAAGGTTAATGTATTCCCAGCCACAACTCCGAGTCCAGGAACAATCTTCGGGTGGCAGGAAAGTATTGAGTAGATGACCCAGGTCTTATCCAGCTCTATTTTTTTATGCATATGGGGCTCTTTTTTTCATTTCTTTCCTTTTCCGGTTCAGCCATCCAAAGAAACATAAAACTAAAGCTAAACACAGCTGGGGTTTTATCCACATCACAGCCATTACACACACAGCATCAGCACATCTCGCAGCACCGAGGCTCCTCTGCTATTTTTCCCTTCCCCTGTGAAGGGTTGCTGCTGTTCCTACACTCAGGCCAAGATGCTTTCAGTAGGCATCTTTCCTGGCTTCCCATCAGGCATCTTTTGTGCCTTCCCAGCCATTCCCACGTGCAGCTTTCATAAAGCACAAGGCTGCTCTGAGCACTACAAGATAAGGAAATTCAAGCACCAAAGAAAAGCTGGTGCCTTTGACTGTATTAACAGCTGATAAAAAGATAGGCTCTACCTGCCCCAAACCTTCTCCTATGCCATGAAAGAAAAGGTGCAGAAAGTACTTTAGTTCTTGATATTAAAAGGAAAAAAAAAAAGAGAAGTTTAGGGGGATAGTAAATACTGGCCTTAAATACAGCAGCCCTAGAGCTCTTCTTGCAGAAGTCAAACAGCAAAGAGGAGCTCCCACCATCCCAGCAGCCCCCAGTTAACCCAGTGCTGCTCAGGGGTTCCCTTTTTATCCCCAGCAGCTGATTCCACTCAGTGAAATGGCCTTAGCAGGGACTGTGTCTCACCTGTTATGGCATCCTATCCCTATCCTATCCCTATCCTATCCCATCCCTTTCCTATCCTATCCCTATCCCTATCCTATCCTATCCCTATCCTATCCTATCCCATCCCTATCCTATCCTATCCCTATCCTATCCTATCCTATCCTATCCTACTTTTGTGAGGCTGAGCAGCAAAGGAAGGTCAGAGACCCTCAGAGATGTCACGAGTTTATAGCAGAGATGGATTTATTAAAGGGAGTGCTCTGGGGAAGTAGTTCCACTTCTCTGTGGTCAAGGAAAAGGTTTCATTAGACCTGGAACAGCACTTCTGGGGGTGTGGGAAATGCGCTGTACCTGTTTAATCCAGCAGGTTTTTAATGGCACATAACAGGTGTGTTATCAGTCGTCATTTTTAATTTGAAGCTCACGTTTTAGTTTTCCTCCAACCCTGCTAATGCTGAGAAAAAAAGCAAATCCAGGGTGAATTCTCCCCTCCTGAGGAGCACAGAGAGGGACAGGGAATAGTGGCAGAGGACTCAGAACACCCTGGGGAAGATGGTCCAAGAAGAAGCATCAAGAATCCTTGAAGAGGGTGTGAGGCAGTCCCAGGAGTTTCACACCATAAGATGAATTTTAGCAAAACATTACCCTCCTTTTCATGCTCTGGTTTGCCAGCCTTGACCTCATCACAGCCCACAAGAGTCAGAGCTGTGTGGGCATCCAGCCTGGGCACAGCTGCATGCCAGGTCAGCAGGATCCAGGGATAAAAGTCACCCCCATGCCAGACCCAACAAGCTCCTTGGGAGCCTTGAATGTGCCTAATGTTGGCCAGAGCCCAAGGCTGAGTGACAACGGGAAACACAGAAACAGGCAATACAACAAACCCAAAAGCAATTTAAAGAGAAGAAAGGCACAGCTAAGGGGACTCAGATGAAATTCAGGCCATCAAAACACTGCCCTGCTGTTTCCTGCTGGGTCAGTGACTTTGAAAGCTCAAAGTCTGCCAGGGAGAAACGGCAGAGGTAAGGATGGAGGTGGTGTGTTCCTGTGGCCTTAATCCTACAGCCCAGTGGTGCTTCCTGGCGTGTGCTGGGATGGGGAGCTTTCCTTCTGGAGAAGGAAACACAGATCCCATCAAAACAGAGCTACTCTATATAAATATTTCTTTTCTTTTCTTTTCTTTTTTAATTAAAACTACTGTTCTGGAGATAAAAACACTTCTTCATCCAAATGCAATTTTCCATGGGAATTGCATGTTGTTTCTTGTTGGTGTTGAAGAACCCACATTCACAAAATTAAAAACAAGAAAAGGGGTATTTTTATGTTGTGTAGCTGAGAGCTGAACACTTTTGATTGACTGGAGGAAAACATTGAGGAAAATTCCAGATCAAACATGATAAGTTGTTCAATTGAAACAGTGCTTGTCAGCACTCGGGGCTTCTTTGTGAACAAAAATGTGGAAAAGGCAGAAGGGAAGAAAACTCAGCCATAATTCCTCTTAAAACTACAAAAGAAATAATTTCCCTCTTTTTTTTTTTTTTTGGTGGTTTCACCAGATATGAGAAATAACAGTGAGGGGAAAAAACCACTTGTGATAATACCTAGAGGAAAAATCTTACCTCTGGTGCTGTGTTGGACAGTCAGTTTTCCTGTTATGGGAAACTCTCTGTGCTCAGGAGAGGACAAAATGGGCAGTGTGGTCTCTCTCATCTCCCCAGGATTAAGGGATTACCATTAATTAACAGAGAGGCTGTGCCAGTGCCCTGCCTGTGTTGCCTGTGATACACTATCTTTGCATCAGTAAGAACCAGAGGGATCTGAACTCCCAAAATCTCCGAGATGGAAAGAGCAGGTATGAGATACGAGGTGCGGGTACTGGGCGAGGCAGGAGGGCTGTGGATCAGCAGAGGGGACACGTAGATCTCAATAATTGAAGTTGTTTCTCATTTCCTAAGGAGCAAAAGCACATGGGATCCCACTCTGGGTGTCAGCCTGTCCCCCAGTGTTGGCTTTTCACTCTGTTTTCTTTTAAAGCAAATTTTTAGAGAGGGTAGTGCTCCCAAAGCAGCAAATCCCCATAACAGGTAGAACAGGCTTCCTGGAAAAACTGTGGATGCCTCGTCCCTGGAAGTGTTCAAAGCCAGGCTGGATGGGGCTCTGAGCAACCTGGGATAGTGGGAGGTGTCCCTGCCCATGGCAGGGGGGTGGAACAGGATGAGCTTTAATATCCCTTCCCAAACCATTCTGTGGTTCTACGACTCTACAAACCCCTGCAAGAGGCTGTTCCTCTGAGTGTCCCCACTAAAGGCAAAGCAAAGACACAACCACGGGAGAGGGTCTTTTAGGAAAGAGGCTTCAAGTGGCTCAGTTAAACAAGGAGGATAAGCTATCTCCCCATCTTCTTGGGTCCTCCAGGGACATAACCCCTCCTCTCTCCACTTCCCATCAGATACTGAGCCTGCAGCATCTACTGCTGACACGCTGTGAAAATAGCAAATCCTCAGCCTCTCCTGGCCTTTGTGAGATCCAGGGACCGAGATCTTAACAGTGACTGATGACAGCGAGCCATCCCTGTCCCTCAGCACTCGGGATCACCTTCATTTCCACAGGACAGCTGCTTGGCACTACCCAAACCTGCCCTCTCGTCAGCCAGAAGCACTGTCCTTGCAATGGAGAATCACCTCTGAAAGCCTAATGCTTCAATAATCAGGTCCAAAGAGGGAAAAGAGGGGTTTTTTTAAAGCCAGAATAAGGGGTTTGCTGTTGGTAATGCAGCTCCCAGTGTACACCAAGATGTTCTCAGTGTGTGTGTGTCATCTCAGGGGTGGTACCCTGCACTTGGCAGGAGAGGAGCATCAATTATCCTGGCCCATCTAGAGAAGGAAACATCAAATATGTTTACCAGACAGCCTGGCCAAGCAGCATCAGGAGGGGAGGATGAAGGTGTCAGACATGGCAGGAGTCCAGCTGATATTGTGTTCTCACTCTTTTTTTCCTCTGTATTAATTAAAACCCCCGTACTTTCCTGAGGACAAACTGGCTAAATTCACTCTGGAATCATACCACCAGCAGCACCAGAGAACCCAGGATGCCCTGCAGACCTGTCAGACCTCACCTCTACCCAAATCCAAGTGCCCTAATGCAGCAAGAGGTCTGTCTAGAAGCAGAGCCTGCCTGCAGAGGTGGCACTCTCTCAGGTGCCAGGAGAGTAGGACCACTCTGGTCCCACCATGGCAGAAGTTCCCTAAGATAGTCTTTCTCCAGAGTTTTCCAGTCCTTTCCTGACTGACCCACAACTTTCACATCCAAACAAACTTAGTGCTGCCCAGCCTCTCTGCCCTTTTGAACCTTTCCAGGAGGCCCATCAAGGTGCCACAGCCCACCCCATCAGTAGGTTGGATGTCCCCACATCCCTGCCTTGGCGTGTGTGGACACAACCCCCAGCACGCCGTGCCAAAGGTGGTTATATTTGGCTGCATGGATGCTTTGAGAGCAGGAAGAGCTCCCGTAGCTCCCCATTCCCTGCTGGAGCAGGGATTGTACCAGTCTGCTCAGTTGCCTCCCAGCCTCCAGCTCAATCCCCTGGCTCAGGTTTGGCTCTCTTTGCCTTGCTGCTTTTTTCCCTAAAAAATAGAGTAGGCGAGGAGTGCCTGGTTAAAAGCCAATTCCCCTGTTCTCTTAAATCGCCAAGATTAAAAGCTTTCTTCCCCATGGCTGCTTCATAAAAGACCCAAAGGTTTTTACTCATTTATTCCCTTAAAAAGGAATGCCTTATCTATTTTAAACGATTGGGTTTATGGGTAAAATCCTCAGCAGTGCTCCATCTCCTGAACCTGTGCTCTGCTGATTTTCCAGACAAGCCAGAGCTACAAAGTCCAAAAAGAACTTCTGGCAAACTCCAACCTCCCTGTGCATCCTCTAAGATGTCTATAACTCCCCCTAAAACACGGGATTTCTGATGCTTGAATGCTTTCATCCAGGTGAGATGGTCCTTTCCTCCTTGGAAAGGTTACAGCTGCTCAGAAACCAGCACTTTTGGAGCTTTAAGTCCAAGCATTCTGGGGTTTGAGCACTGTAGGAAGGAAATATGGCATGTGCAGCCCTTTTAATATGTGTTAGCCAAATAAATGTTCCTATTTCAAGGCAGGTGAAGCAATAATAAATATCAGGTAGGAGAAGTGAGCCCCACCGCCCCTTCTCATTGGTATGCAGCATGTTATTTTTATTATTAAATAAAAATTCACTCTCCAGAAATGCAGCCCAGACCTGCTAGCTCAGGCCAGCTCTTGTTAAAATGATTATTAATGGTACTGCACCTCTTCCTAATGGGAATGAATGGTCCAGCCACCTTTCAGTTCCACACATATTACTGACTTATTCCTCCAGCTTCCCCTCGGCCACAATATTCCCCACAGCCTCCTTCCCTCCAGCCCTTGAAGATCTGCATGAGGGTGATCCATCTTGCAACTTTTAACGCTTATTTTTCTAAAGAGATAAAAATAAACCATCCCATTTGGATGAAAAATACGGGATGTAGCACCGAGCCCACCAAGGGAGATGGAGGAGGGGGTGGGAGAAAGGAGGAGAGGATTTTCTCCCTTTTCTCTGTATTTAAACCACAAATGCATAATCCATCTCCCTCAACAGCTCCTCCCCTCCCAAATAAATAATTTCCTTGCCACGGTGGATCAGGGGGATGACAAGAAGAGGATCATAACTCATAAGGAGGTAAAGCCAGACTAGGCAGAGATCTCCTGGCACTCCAGGAATTTCTCATGGAGGACCATTCAAATCCCAGGATATCTGCTCTAGCAAGGGCAATTTTGCCATAGGAAACTCTTGCCAAAGCAAGGACCTCTTCCAAGCCCTTTGCATGGCTCTTCCCATATGAATCTGCAGGGCCAGCAGGAAATGCATCCCCTGGATGCCCAGGAGAGCAGGAGAACAGGGGGGGAAGAAGAGGAGGGTGAGGGGAGGAAGGAGGGTGAATGGGGCCCTTGCCTTTGCTCCTGCCTCTGCCTGCCAAGGGAGTGTGGCTCTGTTTCCACGCCCACTAAACCATCCTTGTGGGTTCCTCCCAACTCAGATATCCTGTGGTGGTCTCTGATAGTCTCTGACTGCTTGTAATCCCAGAGGAGAGGGTTGTCAGGGATGGGTGAATGTCCCAAACCAGCGCTGATTTGGGGATGCAAGTGCTGGCTGCTGGCATGGGATCTTCCCCCCCACACACACCCTGCTCCAGGCTGGATCCAGGCATTTCACACCCTGGATAAAACCCTGGTGGCTCCAAAGCTTGGCCTCTGTCTCTAGACAGGTTATGGCCACGTTGGTTACACAGGCAGCTCAAGGAGGGGGCTTTGGAGGCTGCATCTTGTCTTGGCAAGCACCAATCCCCTCTTGGGTGGCTGTAAACCTTCTGTGGTGCTGCAGACAGTGAATAACTGGCCAACAGGCAGGTGCATTTCAAGGCACGGGAATCAATAAACCTGCCTGCAGCTGGCCATCAATAATTCTGGAAATAGTCAACACTATTTGACTTCTTGAAAACATCTCAAGGGGTCCCACAACCACACAGAACAACTCCCCCTACCTCCCAAACCACAAGCTCTTTCAGTCCTTCCTAACTGGAATGCCCAAATATCACAAATCCCCCGCAGATGCCCCCACAAGCCTGCTCTCCATACACCACAAACATCCCAAATGCCACAAGCTGCTCACCCCAGACCCCACAAACATCACCACCACGACACACCTTGGAAATACCTCCCCTCTGCGTGGTGCAGATTCCCCACTGACCCTGCCAGACCCCAGAAGTATCACCAAAATCTCACCAAACAGGTCCCCAAACAGCCTCTAAGGACTGGCCATGAGTGACCACCCTGCTTTGGGGTCAGCACATCCAGCACATCCCCCTGTTAACAAGCAGATAGAGAAGAGTCACTTTGCTGTTGCATTCACCAGTGTGATTGTTTAGATTTACCAAAGTATACAGGTAAAAAACATAACTGTGGCTTTTAGCAGCAGTTTTTCCATACTCATGGAAAAGGCAGTGTCTGAAGGCAAAGCTGGCAGGGACCAAGCCCTGGAGCAGCTCCATGGCACTGCTGGATGGGGCAAAGACAGCCAAAAGGGAAGCTTATCCTGCCTGCTCTCCCACATGTTGGTATCTGCTGGGAATTGGAGCTGAAATTTTTAAAAGCAGGTCTCTCTTCATTTGCTGTTTAGTTGCTTTAAAAAAAAAAACAAAAAAACAAACTGAACCAACAGAAAAAAAAAAAAAAGCCCTCAAACCCCAATTTTGGATGAAACTTCACCAGGGGTTAGTCCTGGTGATTCGCAGCCAGTGTGGCCACATCCCTTCTCTCCGGCTCCATCCCCACCTGCACCGTGGCGGGCACGGCTGGAGGGGTATTTGCCTACACGGCTGTAAAAGTGATCCCAGGCAGAAGCCTGGGGGATTTGTTTGGGAACAATGTTGTAATGAGCCCGAGGATAATCTGCTGCCCAGAGACAGGGATTTCTCCCGGAGGGGCGGCAGCCACAAATTAGACAGTCACATCGGGTTATTTCCAGCGAGTTAACTCCCAGCGTCCCGTCACGGAGGGGACAACACAAATCCAGCCCTCCCCAGCACATGAGCCCCAAAACAAAGGTGGTTCAGGTGGGGAAAGGGGCCTGGGGGGAGGATTTTTGCACCCAAAGTGGTGGAAATTCATTACTCTGATAAGGCTCTGGGAGTTGCCTTGATTTGAGCTCCAGCCATGGACAGTCCCTGGAGAAATTACACCATGTTCAAACTAATCTGCTTATAAACATTGTTGTGGGTTTTTTTTTCATTTTATCTGACATGTGTCAAGCAGGACTACTAAGCCTATTACGTCTCCAGGGAGGATGGTGTTTTCTCTTCTTCCTATACCCCCCCATCTCCATGCTGCTTGTCTCCTTTTTTGGCTCCTTTGGACATTTCTCCACCACTACAAACCAATTTTTAATAATTAGCACTGAGAAAAACAAAATCTCAGTGGCTTTGGAGGCTCAGGTGAGATAAGCAGCCAGGTTCCAAAATTTTTGGAGCTTATAGGCTTCAGAAAGGAACACAAAATTTCCTGGACCATCCCTTCATTCCTGTGTTCACTTATTTTTCTTTCCAACAAACCCTCAAAATAAATAGATAAAAAGTTCACTGGATATTTTGGTCTTCTCCAGGACAAAACAGTTCAAGTTATTGGGAAATTCCCAGCTGGGTACTGCCTTTATTTGTGTTATTCCCTCTGTTTGAGTTTACAGGCAGAAAAAGGCAGGGATTAGACCACTGGAATGGATGGTTTTAAAGGATGTGGCAAATATGAACCTGCTTTGGGTTGAGGGACACACATCGGTGAAGGGACATTTTTCCTGAGACCTCTCTCCTTTCTCTGGGAGGAAGTTTGTGGGAAGACCATAGGAAGGAGGTGGGAGGGGGATTAAAAATTGTGCTGTAAATGGTCATTTTGTGTAGGAAGCATCAAACTCTCCCCATGCAATGGGAGAAATAGAAAACAGAGAGTGAGAAATAGGAGCGAGAAGTCTTCACGCACACAAACCACCACGTACACTCGGGAGACTTGGCTACAGGAAATCAATGGGAGCTTATCAGCCTGCAGCAGAGTCGGGACAATTAAACATTTCCCTCTCTGCCTTTATATATTGGATTTAAGTTTTGAAGTTGTTCTCACCTGTGGATGGAGAGAAAGAAACATCCGAGCCAGCATCTCTTATGGAGAGTTATCTCTAACACAGGCAGCAGCCCAAATTATTTTCATGGGTAATCGTTGCCTTCTTTGTCCTTAAGAAAAAAAAAAACCAAAAAGCCCATCTTAGACCAAAAAAAAGGGAAGATATTGTGCATTTGACAGCAGTTTCTTTGCTCTCCTTGCACAAAGACTTCTGCACTCACGGGAAAAGCCTTTCCCCAAATGCTGAGCTTTTGTTGTCAGGCTTTGCTGCAGCGCAGAGCAAAACTTTGCAGAAGGAGACAAGTAGGAACCAAAAACAGGGCCTAAGTGGCAAAATCAAGCCCAGGTTTGGAGCTGTTCCTGTGTCTGTGCATGGGCTGGGGACAAAGTGAGGGATCTGCTGCAAACCCAGTCTATTAAAGCACTGGCTCTCAATTCCACAGGGTGTTTGAAGCCCCAAACCAGCACCTAAACATCCTCCAATTTCTTTGCCTGGTTTTCACTGAAAACCAGCTCCTCCAAGTCCTCAGAGGAACAGAAAAGCACCGAGATAAACCAGATAATTAACAAGCTCAGTAACTAACTGACACGGCAGTGACTGCTCTTCCTTGTGCCCACTGCAACCACCTCCATGTGCAGGTTTGGGTGGATCACAAAGCTTTCTGGAAGGACATCAGCATGCCCCAAACCCCTGGCTGCTAACTTCAGCTCCTACAGGCGTTTTTCACCTTCTGGGGGACTCAGGTTGGAAGCAGCAGCTTCCTTTTTACTTATTTAATGATTTATCTCCCCCAGTCAAAGTGGCCAGGGCAGATAATCTGGGCTTACATCCCTTTGAAGTCAATCAGAAAAGACTTTTAACTTCAGCAAGCATCCAAGTGAGGACCCCAGGCCTCCCTACACCTGATCCACAGGCATTGCCAGGGATTTGGGGTTCCATTCACATGGACCTGCTTTAAAGCCATCAGGTCCAAGCCCTGCCTTGGCGAGAGATCAAGCGCAGCAGATTTGCCCACAACCCTCCCGTCTTATCACACATTACCCCCGTCCAGATGTCAGGCACTATCCCCCTGCTAACAATCCCCTTTTCCAGCTTCTTTTATCTCCCCTTTAAATTGCTGACAAGACCTTCCTGGCAGCCTTTCCCCAAGTAGAGGGGATCAAAAAATCAACAGAATCTTTCAAAAGCAAAAGTCCTTAGGGAAAGTAATGGAGGGGGTGGGAGGGAATCAAATAGGAGGGAGAAGGAACTAAGGAACTTGCAATGCTGTTACCATGCAGGAGACTGGATTTGCAAGTGCTTTAACTCCCTGCCAGTAGGAGAGGGGCTGGGGATGGTTTTGGTTTTCAGGGAGCTGCCTCATGACAACCACTGATGCCTCCAGCCTTGCCCTTGTGAGTGCTTAACACTGCAGAGAGGCATTAGAAAGGCACATCTGGTTGCAGCCACCCCAAAAACTCCAGCGTGGCAACCCAGTCCCAACATAGCAAGCTGGCACCATGGGGGACCAGATGTTTTGGTTTCTGATGGGCAGGCAAAGGGGATTTATCTCCCTGCCTCGCTGACTTTACCTTTCCACTTTCCTGCACTGCTCCAGCAAAGCTGTAGAAGAGTTTCAGCTTTACACTCACTTCTGAAAGGGTGACACTGCTGGTTTTCAAAGGACACAGGAGCAGGAGCGATGCAGGAGGTGACTCTGCCCGAGTGGCTGATGGCAGCAGGCAGAGAGCATCAGAGGGGAAAAAAACCCCCAACATTTCCCCAGCCTTTGCTGACACGGCCAGAGCTATGTCAGCAGTGGCATTTTCCGTGCACCAGGAGAAAAACCCGGCCAAAAAAGCAGCAACGTCAAGCAAACCCTCCTTTAATTTAATTTTTCTACCTGGCTGACTGTATTTGATTCTTTATTTAACTCCTAGAACAAAAAGCTTTAGGGTTGGGTTCCTCCCCCCCAGCTTGCTTTCTTCCTTTTTTTTTTAAATGTCTCCTAAAGGCTTTTCAGTAGATTCAGAGTTGGCCAAATCTTAGAATCAAAGAATGGTTTGGGTTGGAAGGGATAACTTCCACTAGACTAGGTCGCTCCTCAAGGCCAAGCCTGGCCTTGAGCACTTCCAGGGATAGGAATCCCCACAGCTTCTCTGGGCAACCTGTTCCAAATGCTTCCAGCTCTCCTGGCTGACACATGTTCAGGCTTCAAACAGCTCGTTGCTTCCAGCTTCAGTGGCAAAACACACCCAAACTCACCACACTAATAAAAAGTAGCAGGTGGAGGACAGCAAGAGCAGAGAAATCCTCCTTTCAGCATGGAAAGAGGAACCCCTTGGCACAAACGGGCACTTGTTATTCTCTCCTCATGATTCGTTATTTATTATCCCGCTTCTCCCAAAATTGCAGGACTCTAATCAGAGAGCAGGAGCTACAGCAGGTAATTCCAGTGATCAGTCACACACTGCTGAGGAGGAATAACAAAGAGCTGGAGTGACCACTTGAGATGATCCATGACCTTGGGACCACCGAGCAGGATCTCGGGCTCAACATCCCCTCAAGGCCAAGCCTTCAGCAACTTGGATGACTTTACACACTCAAGACGTGAGCACAAGCCTCTGGATCAGTTCCCTCCTGTGCCTGCCAGCATTTCACTTAGGGGACAGGAAGAAAATGAGTGAATATAAAAGAACCCTCCTGCACCCTCAAATGACATAAAAAGTTATTATGAAAATAATGTTTCCTGGTCTGAGAATGAGGAGAGCATCATATCACAAGACAACACTATTTAATTTCGCTGCTGTGCTACAGGGATTTGGGTCCAGCCTTGTCAAGCAACCTGATCTAGTGGAAGGTGTCCCTGTCCATGGCAGGGGGGTGGACCTGGATGGGCTTTAAGGTCCCTTCCAACCCAAACCTTTCCAGAACTCTATGCTGTAAGTGCCTGCCTGGTTCTCAACTTTAGGAACATATTGCAGCGTAACTCTTCCCAATGGCAATGTGAATCCAGCATTGCATTTGCCTTATGTTACCTGCCAGGTGTGCTGTGGGTCTTCTTCTCCTTAAAAAGCAAGGGGGACCACAGTTTTGGCAGTGCTGATGGATCAGATCTACACATATAAATATATATTCCCTCCTTTCAGCAGGAATTTTACCAAAAACTCTTCCCCATGTTGCTTTTTTAAAATCTTTTTCAAAGTCTACCCGAGCTGCCATGAACCTGCTGCTTCCAGCACATGTTTGACACACAAATTTTCAATAAATACATTATCATTGAAGGCCCAAAGTGACACAGAAGCAGATGGCTGAAAGATCCCCAGAAGTTGCCTGGCTGGCTCTTGTCCCTGCAACTCTGCCTGGCACCTGGCATTGCCTCCACCTGTCCCTGGGATCCCTCCTGATCCTCCCAGCTGCCTTGGGATGCTCTCCCACCGTGCTGGGCTATGCCCTGGGGCCTCCCAGGGCACCACAGCTGAGGGCATTGCTGTGTCAGGATTTAGCTGCTGCTCTCTTCTGGTCCCCCCAGGACCATCTCTTACACATCTGCAGAGGCTGCTTGAAAACCTAAGCAGGGCCTGAAAGCTGCTCCCAGAGTAGGGAAAATTCTGGCTTTGCCCCACTTGGAAAGCTGGAAAAATCCTGTAGTGTCTTGTCCAGCAAGTCCTGGCCTCAGTTTGGGTTTGCTTGGAGAAACACACTCTTCCTCTTTTGGTTTTCCAAGGTTATCCTCCCACCACCTGCATCCTGGGAGATGTTTCTGAAAAGCCCTTCTTGAAAAGATTGGGACAACATGTGGCATCAGTTCCATGCTTGTTGAGGCATCAGGGTGGGTGGGCAACAATATCAATAACCCACGACCAAGTGGGACTAGCAAGTGTCACCAGCCCAAGGAAGACCCTGTGACAGCCTCCCCACGGGACCAGCAGGGCTCTCTTGGCTCCACAGGGGCCAGTCTGCTGCAAATCTATGGTGGGGGACACCTCCTCAGCTCTTTGGGTGTCCCTGGGGGCAGCCCAGAAGCAGAAATTCTGGGGGGAAGATCCTTTTTCAAGACAGGATATTAAAGCAGGAGCTTAAGGATGGGAGAGGACACCTGATGATCCCTTGTTATTTACACCACTAATGAACAGCTGAAGGAAACAACATCACATTATCCCCTTGCTTGAAAAATGTCATCACAATTCCGTGACTTGAGGCTGACTGAAGCAGTCCTGTAAGGAGCTGAAATCCCTGTCATAAGAGGATTTCTCAGCTGCAATGAGTTCTCACTTGTGGTTAACACCAGGATGCTTATTTTTCCCCCTTTTTCTGGGGAGAAGTTATTATTCTGCCACTCCTGAGTGGCCTCAAGGAGTTCTCCTCTCCTGGATGTCCACCCTGAGATAACACCTTGGCTGTCTCCTGAGGTACCATCACCTCCTGTTAGAGTCTATGAAACACTTCAGACTAAAAAGATGCAGGAAATTTAGACACCAACCCAGTAATTAAGAAAATCCCTATTTCAAGGGAAGGCAGGTCAGCTATGCTGACATGATACACAGCAAGCATCAACCTGAGGTCCTGGATAAAGATCCTAAAACAAAGGGGGCAATATTGTCAGACCAACACGTAGATTTGGGGAAGCTTCTAAGGAATTTTCCAAAAGTAATTGTTAAAACCAGCAAGTCTCTGGCCTCAGTAGGACCAAAACACCCAGACTTCCTCACTGCATCAGCTAAAGGAAAGAAATGCAGAAGGGAAGTTAATCAGGTTTAGATGAAAGGAAAAAAAAACCCAAACAAACCAGCAAGCAATCTCACCCAAACCCATAGAAGAGAAGAGTTTGCCTTGACTCCTTCCCCCCATTCTTTTTTCACTTTCATCCTCCTGACCTTCTCTGTTCCAGACAGGAGGGAATAGGAAAGTTCGAAGAAAGCTATTCCTGTGTTATTTTTAGCAGAGCCAGAAGAAAAGTGACTGGAAATAATCCATGAAAGCAAAGCTTTCACCTTGATTTTCAGCCTCTGGAGATTTCGATAGCCTTGATAGCAATCACAACTTAACCAAAGGCATATAAAATGCTGAGTGATACCAAGAGCATAAATTGAGCTTGCTTGCTCTTTCTTTCTTCCTGCTTCACATCCAAAACCCAGGGAACCATCGAAGGGAGACTGAGGGGAACACTTTCCCCCTCCAGCCAGTGAATTGGGGGCCACCCCACGGCAGGGAGAACCAGCTTTGGCTGGGTTTCAGCAAGGAAATTCTACATTACAATCAAACACATTCAAAATAGATGCTGATTTTGGAATGTTCCACAAGTGTCCCATGGAAGAGCTCACTCTTTCCCAAGCAGGATTAAGAAGAGCTCCTCTGAGCAACCTGGTCTAGCGGAAGGTGTCCCTGCCCATGGCAGGAGGTGGAGTGAGATGGATTTTAAGGTTCCTTCCAACCCAAACCATTCTGGGATTCTGTACCTGGCACTGTCTGACTGCACAGGGACCTCTGGGTTTCCCTGCCTGCCCTGACCCACAGGCACCAGTCCAAACAGCAGCTGATGGGACACAAGCCTCAGCTGGATGTGTTAGAGACCAAAGGAATTAATTAAGCGAGGCTGCACTCCCAAGGTGCTGATCATAAGAACAACATTAGGGCTGATCCCATTAAGTCAATCTTTTCTGCTGGTTGCTGCCATCTGATGTCTCCCTCTTCCCCACTGCTCCCTGCTGCATGTTCCCACCCCTCTCCTTGTGCTGCCCAGAGCTGTTTGTGGTCTCTGGGGAAGGCAGGAAGATGTGGGGGGCTGGAATGTTCCCGTGCAGGCTGTGCTGGGAGGTTTCCTGCTCTGCTGGGCACTGATGCACAGTGCACAGCGTGGCTCTGCTCTGTGCTAGACACAGCCCGGAGCAGGCAGAGCTCTGATGTGATTCCCAGTCCAGGCATGCCCCCAGCCTGCATCCCAACCAGCTCACAAGCAAGTCATCACACTGCCAGCTTCATTTTACTGCTCAGGCTTCCCCAAGCCGCTGTAGATCTAAATCCACTTTATTTCTGCTGATCTGTTTTAAAGTGACCACAGCAATGACGGCGATTCACTGCCTGGCTTTTAAAAATCTATCTCTTCCCCATGCTTTTTCCACCATCAGCTTTTCTTCTGCTATCAAACACCTCCTTTTCCCTCTGTGGCCAGGGCTGCTAAGAGCATTTCTTCCCTGGATGGCTGTCTCTAGGCTCTTATCCAGCTCAGAGATGGCAGAACTTCCCCCTGCCCTGCACTGAGCCTGGTTCTGCTGCATCTTCATCTCCTCCTGGTTTCACCCAGTGCATGGGGCATCAGGTATAGCCACAGTGCTTTGGCTCCAGGCTGGTTTTCCTCAGAGCAGGGATGAGTTCCCAGCATGGAACGTTCCACTGGTCACTGGAATTCTGTTTCTGGGGAGTGGAGGGAGCCCAGCCCTTGGGGGAAACCAGCACAGACTGGCTTGAAACCACTATAGTCAGTCATGTCGCTGCCTAAAGAGGACTCGACCACATCTGGCTGGGCTCCCCTGAGCCTCATGTTATAGCCTGGGGGCCCTCAGAGATAATAGTCTGCTAGTTGGTGGCTTTTCTTTCCAATCTGCTCCAGCCCAACACCAAGAAGCCAAACTGTGCACCTTCCCTGCTGGAAAACTGTCCTAGGGGGGAAGGAGCCAAGAGGATCCTGGGATGGACTGTAGGATCTCCTCAGGGTGGGAAAGAGCAGCTCTGGAGCAGAACAAACCCCCTCAGCAGGGGCCAACAGCCACCAGCCTCTCCCTTTCCAGCAGCCAGACGAGATGGAGTTCTCCTCACAGTCAGCCTCTGCCTTACAGGGATGGATGCAGAGAGGGAGGGAGGGAGTGGCAGTGACAAATGACCCTCACCCACCAACCCACTGCACGCTCTCGTGGGCACAGCTATCGATTGGGGATGACAATTGTGATGCCCCTGCCCCCCGTTATTCACACTGAAGGATACAAGGCAGGGCTTATCGATCCTTTGCAACCGATAAGCTCCTTGCTCGTGTTGTTTTAATCAGCATCAGGGCCAGGGAGGACAGCACACAGAGGCAGCCCAAAAAGGAACTTATCCCAGCACCTGGAGCTCCCCAGGCAGCCACAAACCCCATCCCATGCTCCCCCTGCCCCGATTGGGAGCAGCCAGGGCAGCTACAACCAGCAAGTAGAGAGGTGTTAAAAATCCCTCCCATTTTGCCGAGTTTTAAACCATTTCCCTGGATCGAAGAGACACTGGGAAGTGTTGTCATGGCAGGAGATATTTACTGCCATCTCAGGAAATGTTTCATTATTCTTTGGTAAGTGGTGGCAGTGAATTTCAGCCTGTCTGCTCGGCCATAAAGTGGACCATTGGGCAGATTATTTCCGGCAGCCCGGCTCCGCTGAGGGATGAAGGATCACATCCCAGCTCTGAGGGTCCCATGCCTCCAAAAGCCTGGCCGAGTGCTGCTAACCCCCCCACTCCTCAGCAGAGGAGGAGTCCCAGATCCCACCTATCCCATGGGCAGCGAAAACCCCACAAACACCTTCAGCACACGCTTAAGTACTCACAGGAAAAGGAGCAATTGAGTTGAATTCCGCGCTTGGCAAGCGAAGCTGTTCCAGAGGTGGCGTTTGGCAGCGTTGTCGGTCCACTCAGAATCCTCCAAAAGCAGCTCAGCAGGTATGGAAGGAGGTGGAATAGGCAGAGAGCAGAAGCCACCAGCTGGATGGGACCACTGGGGACACAGGGCAGGTCTGAGCGAGCTGCTGGCGAAGCTCCTTTTGCCTTGTCACATCAGGCAGCTGCTCTGCAACAGGATGGGGAGAAACAACCATTTCATCATGCACAGCATCACTTTTGGTTTTTTTCCCTGTGAAAATATCTAACCCCTTTCTGAGCCTGTGTAAGCTTCCAGTACCTAACATTTCCCATGGCAACGAGTCCGACTTTTTAACTGGTTGCTGGGTAAAGAGTTTGCCTTTGCTGGTTGGAACTTCTCTAGATCTTCCCTCTGTTAGAACGGAAAGGATGGCATCCAGAGGGACACATGGAGAGGTGTGAGCCTCATGAAGTTCAACAAGTCTCCAAATCCAGGTTGGACAGGTCTTGGAACAACCTGGTCTAGTGAAAGATGTCCCTGCCCATGGCAGGGGGTGGAACAAGAGGGACTTTAGTGTCCCTTCCCACCCAAACCATTCCAGGATCCCTGATACTCCCGATACCAAGTGTTTCTTGAACAAAGCCTACATTGCTGATTAATTCTTCAGCTTTACAATACAAATGATTTCATGTCTGGCCCTGCCTTTATCAATCCTTGCCTTCTGTGGATAATTTTCTGGGCCTTCTCCCATCCATTTTTTTTTGTGATGGGAAAACTACGGGTACTCACAAATTACTCCAGGCAGGAGATACCAGACATTCATTAAGCAGCACAGTAACATTCCCCATTTCAGTGTCTCTTACTTCCCCGGGTTTTTTTTCGGACTACTGTGGACCAGAAGTGTCATTTTGATAGATATTTCTAGCACAACTCTTAGATCTCCTTCCTGAGCAGTAATAGCCAGTTCAGAGCCCACTGATTTCCCCCCTGTGCATTGTTTTTCATTTAGCAGCCTTGAATTTCATCTGCCATTTTATTATCCGCTCACTAAATATCATAAGGTCCTTTCCCCATTCTTGGAGGTTGGCTGGATTTTAATCCTTTTGGTATTAACTCAGCATTGCCAGAAAACATTCTTCTTTCTATTCTGCAACCCCTCCCCCGCCCCCCCCAACCCCCGACCCAACTTGGATTCTCCAAATTCAGGGGGATGCAGCCGGATCGATGCACAATGAAATGCCTGTCGATATTACATCGTCAGCAAGTGCAGGAACATCTTCTCCAGGCAGCATCCACAGGGCAGCAGGGTGCAGGTGACAAAGTCACACACACTGGCTTTAGAGATAATAAGATTGGTGAATTTTAGCATGGCTAACGCAAGCTGAAAAGAGAAAAAGCCTCTCTAGAATAAGCAGCCTTTTGCATTCTCTGGGAATTCTCCCCTGCAGTTGTAACTGTGGTGTTTGCCTCGGAAATCTGGGTGATTTCAGAGCCTTGGGGTAAACAAGAGGTTTTAGTTTCCCAGCCCAAAGGGAGAGAGTTACCAGGGTAAATCCAGTGCAGCTGGGTGGAAACACAGACTCAGGATTTAAACGGTTTCTCAGCAAGGAGGTGCTGGGGCTTTATAGCTGCTGGTTCAGTGTCTGGGTCCCTGTCATCCAAAATCAGGTTTGGTTGAGATTTTTGTTTATAAAATATATATCCAATGGCAATGAATTTGTTCAAGCGTCAGGCCTCAGCAGGGAAAGGTTGTCCCTGCCAGCACATGTGGAATGAGCCTTCCAGATGTGCTCCAGCCAGTACCCAATGAGGTCTCCTGCTCTGCATATGTCTCTGGGCTCTCACTGTAGGGATGGACAGGGAAAAGTCCTTTTTTCCCAGTAGGAACAGCAGCACTGGAAATGGAAACAGCAAATGGGAAACGCTGCACCAAGGGCTCTGCCTTTGTTTATAGACCTGCCAAGCTCTCTGGTTCCCTGGTTTTCAGAAACAGCTGTTTTCTAAACCCTTTTAGCCAATGGGCCATGGACACTTTGGAAAAGTGCACATTAAAATGAGCCATGGGCACTCCATTAGCCATCCCTCAAAGCCAGCTGGGAGAAAATAGTTTATTAACTACTAAAGGATGGTTTTCCTCTATAATGAACCTTTCTCTGGTATTGAAAAAAAGCCATGTCTTACTTCCCTTTCCTAATAAATGGCTTCTTTAGAGTTTAATTAACTTCTCCCTGCTCTTCTTTTGTGGCAAAGTGTCACCCTGACCATGAGACAAACTCTGTTTGTTCCTTTATCTGGGAGAGCACTGGCCTGTCAGATAAACTGCTCTGCCTAATTTTCTGGGGCTTTTCTCTCTACACTTTGCATATTCCAGAGAGGGAGGCAGCAATAACAGAAAATGATGCTTTTGGGCAGCTGGATGCCTTTGGGATTGGGAAGGAGCACTCCTTAAATACAACATGAAGCACACTCCTGCAGCACTCTTGGGGCTGGGAATGGGGACCTATTTCACAGACCCACCAGGAACTGGGTCAGACTCTCTGTCTGCTCCTTTGTTTCCTCAGGCTTGAAAACAAACCCGGAAGAAACAATTTTTTGCCCTTCCAGGAGTACAGGATTTTGTATTTTCAGCAGTGCTTGGCTGTCCCTGTGTGTGCGTGTGTGTATATATAGCTCAAAATCAATAAGAGTGAGATTAGGTCACTGTATTTCTGACAAATGCGCTCCTCATAGCACCTAAAACCAAGCAGCTCCTGCTCCTTTACACTTCCTGTGATGCTCCAGGACCAGCTGTGTGTGCCAAGACGGTGGCACAGCCTGGAGAAGGCAAGGGTTGTTCTCTCATAAAAAAGGATGCAGAGGCTGAATTTGGCCCAAGACAGGAGGGACCACCACAAAATTCCACTTTGGCTTTCCAGCTCAGCTCACAGCCCTGGGAACCTTCACACAGCAGAACATGGGAACAGCAGCCCCCCCCACTTGGGCTGGGAGGGAGGGAGGGAGGAACACATGAGTACCAGCTGGAGAAATGGGTGGCCTTTGCATGCAATATCTGGGCTCCTTCTTAAGGAAAAGAAGGTGTGTCTGGTGCAGTTTTGGGGTCCTATCCCTGCCTCCTTCACTCTAAATAAGGTTTTAAATAAAGCCATGCAGGGCCAGCCTGTTAAACAATAAGGACACACAGGTCTGTGGCTCCTGAATGGAGCCAGCTGATTAATTGTGCCAGGCTGAGAGCAGCGAGGGGTTTCTGTGTGCTGATGCTTCCAGACACCAATGCAGTAATGGTCTCCAGCACACAGACAGTCTCGGGGGATGTGTCCTTCCTACCCAACCCAAATTAATTAATGGTGGCAATAAATAAACCAATCCAGGCGAACAAAAACATTCGGAGTGCTGCAGGAAACAGCTTGTGTGGGAGTGGGACTTGTGTTGGGGTGATGGACACCCCACAGCCAAAAACCTGCCAGTGTGGGGGCAGCAGAGCAGCCAAACACCTCAGGAATCAGCTCTGGCCATGCAGGGATGGGCCACACCAGCACCGAGATGGTACCACCCATGGACATCCCAGAAACCTCTCCCCGTGTTGATGGTGTGGAAAACCGACGGCCAAGAAACTCACCTGGAATTTGGGGTGGATAAACTGCTCTGCCACGCAATTGGCTTGGGCTGAAAGTTTGGCTGGCAGTGCCCCATGGGTTGGAGTTACACAGCACTCAGTCAGTGCCTGCTGCCACAGGTGGGAATGGGGTGTTTTGGCTGCCTGGGTACCCAGCAGCTTGTGCCCATGGGAATTTGTACCCAGGGAAGAGAGCTTGTTAGGTAAGTTTTCCTGGGAACACAACAGAAATAAAAATAGGGAAAGGAGAGCTTTTTGTAGCACATTTATGATGAAGGAATAAATGAGGAAGGGCTAACACTCGCTTTTTTGAATACACTGGGTGAAATGGGGCTGCAGGAGGAGGATGGGCCAGTGTGGAGCAACCCAGGGAAAGGACAGCAGCTGTGGCTGACCATTTATCCCCTTTTCTGTGCTCAGCACAAGCTCTGCCACCATGTGCAGCTGAACTCCAAGGACTCTCCTCCACAGCCATGGTCCTGTTTGGTCTGCTCTAACCCTGCCTCATGTACCCAGGCAAAAGCAGGTCCCTCAATCCAACTGTTCTATCCCACCTCCTACAACCCTGGGGGCATAAATTAAACCACTGTGCAAGGTTGATACTGATCATGTTAAACAGCACAGCCAAGGCTCTGCATGCTCACAGGACTTACTATCAGGATTCTGCACACCCCTGTGCTCATCCCATCCCTGCCAGGTCCTGCCTGGGCAGAAGGTGCTGGCACAGCCAGAATCTCCTCAGATCCCCACCCTGCAGTCTAATGACCAGGCTCTCTATCCTGAGCAGCTCTTACACACTCCTAATTGGCACGTGACAAAGTGCCTGCCACAGGTTGGTCAATACCAATTAGCATACTTATTAAATGAATGTATTTGTTGGCAGCAGTTGTCTAATTACCTTTAAAAAAGTGCATCAAGGAGAGGCAGGAAAATGGGCTGTCCTGGGATGAGGGAGGAAGGACTGTCAGAGCAAGTCCAAAGGAGGGCCAGGATGATAATTAGAGGAATGGAACAACTGACCTGTGAGGGAGGGCTGAGAGAGTTGGGGTTGTTCAGCTTGGAGGAGAGAAGGTTCCAGGGTGACCTTGGAGTGCCTAAAGGGGCTCCAAAGTAGCTGGAGAGGGACTTGGGACAAGGGCCTGGAGGGACAGGACAAATGGGAATGGCTTCCCACTGCCAGAGGGCAGGGTTAGATGGGATATTGGGAAGGAATCCTTCCCTGTGAGGGTGGGCAGGCCCTGGCACAGGTTGGGCAGAGAAGCTGTGGCTGCCCCAGCCCTGGCAGTGTCCCAGGCCAGGCTGGACGGGGCTTGGAGCAGCCTGGGCTGGTGGGAGGGGTCCCTGCCCATGGAAGGGGGTTGGAATGAGATGAGCTTTAAGGTCCCTTCCAACCCAATCCATTCCACTATTCTGTGAAATCCCTGCTCCCTGTGCAGGACCCACTGTGAAATACAGGTGAGCTTGCTGAGCACAGCCCAAGCAGCTCCCAACTCCCACCACTTCCAGGGAAATGGGATTCAGACATTTGGGGTTTTCCTTCTGCAAAATTAATTTCCTGGGAGCCAGGGAACAGGAGCGATGAGAGAGGCCAGGACACCTGAAATTGCATTTACCAGACTACACGAGGCTGCTGCTTTTTATTTCTTTCCCTCTTTTTTTGCATATCACAGTCCAGCCGGGGGGTACCATTGTTATCAGACAGCAGGCAGAGAGGAGAGTCGAGACCACGTTCGTGCCCAGGAACCAAAACAGACCCTGCACACTGTTTTAATTTAATGCTCCTGAAAGTCTCCAATTCTGACTTCTTTTTTATTTTTTCCTCCCTGGAATTGCTATGGCAGAGTGTGGCTGGGGGGTGTTTCTCTGCCTTTTACACCAGGGCTGGCATAGAAGCAAAGAACCACTGAGTGGTTTGGGTTGGAAGGGACCTTAAAGCTCCTCTTGTTCCCCCCACCTGCCCTGGGCAGGGACACTTTCCACCAGCCCAGGTTGCTCCAAGCTCCATCCAGCCTGACCTCGGACACTTCCAGGGATGGGGCAGCCACAGCTTCTCTGCCCAGACTCCTCCCTGGAGAGAGGGACTCTTCTGGGTGAAGAAGATGCCACGTTGTGCATTTTCAGGTATGAAAATGAGTGAGAATGGGGCATTCTTGGTGCTACAACAGACCCAGAGCAGAGTAAGGGGCTGGGGGAAGAGTGAGGAAAATCCGTGCTCCTCTTACAAGCATCCCCCACAGCTCTACTCACCATTTTGCCTTTTCTCTGCATCCTTTTATGTTTTTTCCCCTCCATTTTCCTTATGTTTCTCCATCCCTGAACACGCTGAGAAGCACCATTGGTCCCTCCAGCACTTCCCTTGCTCCAAGAGGTTGATCCAGGAGGGATGGAGCACGTCTCAGTCTTCCTTACTGCTGAGTCTACTACATATCAAATGCAGGCAGCACTCTGAGTAACTAATCTTTGCTGCGTGCCTATTAAGCAAAAATTAAAAGAAAATTACATGGGGAAGTCAGCAGCAAGTAGGAGGGGATGGGTTGTAATTATATGGCTATTAATTGGCATAAAGTTCCAGTTTAATGCTCTCTGGCCCAGGCCGCTATTTCCTAGGGAAATTTTCTCTCTATTAGTTTTGGATGAGAACTGGGATTGTCTCTGGAAGCTCTGAGTCCACCCAAAGAGGTGACTTTGAGCTCCAGTCCCCCAGCAGGTTGCAGTTTTCATGCACTGATGGCCAAAATTAAGGGGTTGTTTTTAACACGGCTCTGGCTGCCCAAGGTGGAGGGTGGGAAGAGCCAAGTTTCACCATTTACCATTAGATGATGACAACCAAGTGATGACCCTTTTAAGATTCAGCCCACGTGGAACTGTTTGCTCCACATACAAAATGCGAGGATAAAAAGAACTCGAAAGATTTCTCCCCTGTGGCTTCTGCCAGCCCTGGGAATTCCCTCGGGGCAGGTGAGAACCTCCTGCCCGAGCGGCTGCTCATCAAAACCCTGACAATTAAACACAACCAAAATGTTTCGAGCGACGCACATCCATCAAACCCCAGGGAGAATTCCAAGGAGTGATGTGCAGCTCCCTGCCAACCCACCTGGCAAGGGACCAGCCAACTGAGCCTCCTGGTCCAGGATGCTCCTGTGCCTTGCAGGATACAGCTCTGCCGTGGAAGAGGGAGAAGCTGCAGATGTTTGCTGTTCGACCAAAGCACACAGGTATTCACAGCTCAAGGTAGGAAGCGTGGCCTTTCCCTCTCAGGAACCCCACAGGCAGCTGGAAGGTGCTGGAGCAACAACCAGATGACAGACTGGGGGAGGGGGGAGAAGAAAATGAAAGTTTTTAGATTTTTATTTGCTAAACCAAAATATTTCAATGGATAAATCAAAGCTCTCTCAATTTTGCATGGGATGAGAATGATCATTTCCTCTGGAAGTCTGAGGATTCATTCCAAGGGGGAAGGGCAGGTCTGCCCTGCTCCAGGGGACACAAACACCTTCCAAGCTCCTCTTTCCCACCCCCCAGCAGGAACTGATTTTGCTCAGGGACCTAAAGATCTATCTTTAAGCTACAGATCCATCTCCTTTATTTCCCAAGCAGGAAAAAAGCACTTGCTAAAGTGAGTTTGGGAGGGGGCAGAGAATAAAAAGGAGGGGGAAGAACCACCAGGAAAACAGGAAGGAGGGATTTTACTCAGTTCACAGCCTGGAAACTCAGAGGAAGGAAAAAGGAATTCTCCCTTCATGCCACAGTTCTTCATGAACAACAATAATGTGGAACCACATGTCTTTTGAAAAGAAAGGTTTCCACTATGGCTAATATTCAAGATTATTTAAAAAAAA